>JAOUQU010168073.1:0-14680 GCA_028566735.1 Ammoglanis amapaensis | reverse complement strand
GTGTGTGTGTGTGTGTGTGTGTGTGTGTGTGTGTGTGTGTGTGTGTGTGTGTGTGTGTGTGTATATATATATATATACATATATAGTACCATTAGGTTCAAGCCCCATTGTCACCATTAGCTACTGCCGGGTAATTAGATAACATTATTACATTTGAAAAACCGCAGCCTGTTATAATCGTCGTTAAATCACTTTATCAAAATACTGAAAGTGTCAGAAATCATCATTACGGGTACGGGGGTGGCTCGTTAAAAGTCGTCACAACGGGGGAGGCATAACAGACACAAAGTTGTTGTTAGTATAAAAGTGTCAACAGTACACAAGTGTAAGTCAATCACAATAATTGAAAAATCTTTAGTACACTTGATTGTATGTCTTTAGACTGTGGGAGGAAACCGGAGCATCCAGAGTAAACCCACACAAACACAAATAATACATGCAAACTCCATATAGAATGTACCCAGGCTGCTCTACCTGGTGGCTGAACCCACGACCATCTGGATGTGAGGTAACAGGCCTACTCACTTTGCCTCTATGCCATTCAATATATATTTTAATGTACATTCATTATAATAGTCATCATACCTGAGATACCTGATTTTTATTGAATTTTTTTGCCCTACCTGTGTCACATCAGGTACATTAACCATCTTTTTGACTGTGGCCACGTGCCCCACGATTCCTGTATCCAGTGGGTAAACAATCTCACTATCTGGAGGCACTAGGCACTCCTCAAGCGTGGCATCCTTATGAACATTGAAGAGGCGGGTAGCAAGCTCGGCTGTCCCGTTCCTCTGCCGGTACATAAACAGGCTCATACGGTCAGCTCGCATTATAAAGCTTAGGTGCCGCATTAGGTTGAAGACAGCCTTCTCCATCTGTAAGTGATCCTGCAGGTCCCGAACCATGTCAAACACAACCTCACTCTCCTCCAATGAACTCAATTCATGGTAATGGCTTGTATCAACATCTGTCTTCTTGGATGTAGACAGCAGATTCGCGACGACTTGGGCTCGGAAATGGGAGTCATAATATTGCTTGGCAAAGGTGGGATTACTATCCAGAAACTTTTCAGCCACATCTTCATTCACTACAGCCATGGAGCCTTACGGGAGATGATAATACTTGTTCAAAGAGTTTTGTACCTGCACAAAAAAGACTGTACCTGCACACCCAGCAGAGCTCAGACTTCGAATGGACAAAAAGGGGGGATTAGGATTGATTTAAGAAGCTCTGTATGCCTATAATCCTCGATCCAATTATCATATCTGGTCACCATAGCGGTTAGATGCAGGATACCTTCTAACAAACCCTTTAAATGGAAAATAGAAATGAAAAATAACACCATTTTCATTAGTGGATTGCATATAACTATACTTATAATTACTTTGATAGTATTACCGCCTTCCTTCAACATTTAATTTAAGTTTTTTTTGCTGCTAATGTTTATTCAGTATCATGGACTAACAATTGTCTTTAGTCTTGTCTCTTTTAGATTAAACATTTTAAAAAAAAATAAAGGTTCGTTTGTATTTGTTATTTATTATCCCTTTGTATGTATTTTATTTCTATATACTGTACACTGTGTATTACACCAGGTATTCTGGAATCCTCCCACAGTCCAAAAACATGCAGGTAAGGCAAATTAAAGAGACCAAACAGTCCATGGTTGTGTTTGATGTGACTTGTGTATCGTTTGTGTGAAGAATTATTGAACTTTATTTAACTGAGTTTAAAACATGACGTTAAAGTGTTCAATAAAAAATAATGAGTGGGCCAATTAAACTGTTATCATTAGCATTATTGTTAGCATTATTAGCATCATTAATAGCAATGTATTGCCCGTTTCTGGTATAAGCGTTATTAATACATAATACGGCCGTTTAATAATACAGAGTGGTGTACAATAAATTATTTGCTTAAAGGAATGAACGAAGCGAATAAAGACACTTTTGATATTTTTAATACTTTTAATAACATTTGCTGTTTATTTTGAGTTCCGTGTTAGATGACGTCCAGGATGCTCACGTGACGCGCGGCCCACGTGACTAAGGAGTTGGTTCATGTTCGGTAGTGAACCGGATCTTTGATTCAGTCCCTGAAGCGGTTCTGGTGGGAGATGAAACACTTTATATGGTGGTCGTGATAAGATATGTGTAGGAGCGGGTGAGTTTATCAGGTGAGTTACCGGTCGCACATTAAAGTTTATGACATGCTTATGTGTGTTGTGATGGGTTAAGTAAGTACACGTCGTACGTACAGTGAAAGTTACACGTTGCAAAGTAAAGTTCTTATCAATCGTGCCATTCATAACAAACGAGCACAACCCGAGTTCTTATTAAGTCACTTTTACACTGTTCATGTGTCGTTATGTTATTACATGTGCTATTCTATAGAACTTTCATATTTCAACCTTGTTTATGGAGTTATAAAGCTTTATAACATTAGTTTTGAGTCACACGTTTAGTATTAATGTTTGAGGTTGGCAGGATGTGTATTTTTATTTATGGGTCAAAGTTAGGCAAACGTTGTACCAGGTCAATTATAGTTTTATAGTCAAAGTACTGGACTAGTCAGAGGACTAGTGGATTAAAGAACAAGATTGCTTCTTTTGGGTCCTCAATGATAACCTAAATGTTTCTTTACATCCAGTTTATTAACATCAATCCTGGTGACCCTCCTGGTCTACGATGAAGCATCTACGTGCCATCTCTAACCAACCTGTTGGCATGTTTTTGGACTGTTGGAGAAAACCGGAGCATCCGGACAAAACCCAGGCAGACATGGGGAGATCTTGCACACAGACCACCCAATCTGACGATTGAACCTGGGACTTTTTGCTTTGAGCGCTACCCACAAAGCCACTATTCCACACAATGTTTATTTGCTAGCGTTGTATTATATAAGTCGATTAAGCAGCTGAGACAGTCAGTATCCTGGAACAGAAAAGTAAATAAAAATAAAGAAGTTTATAAATTACGGTGCTCTCTGTGTCCTCATAGATAAGGTTAGTTTGGCTACTAGTTTGACAAGCAGTACATTTATGAACGGAATTATTGGTGAGCCATTCTAAAATATTCCCACGATCAAGAACTGGTGGGAAAACTGACATGTTTGTTACGTCGTGTTGAGTTTTAGGGGTTGTCATTACAAGAATGGATAAAAAGTGTATCAGCATAGTTTTTTTTTTTAAATTTCAATTGTATATCACCCGGATGCATTTCAAAGCAACACTCGGCTCTTAATAACTTGTAATATTGATTTGTTTGTACAAATTATAAGAAACTTCTTTCCAGTTACCTTTTGATACAGCACAAGTCTTTGACTGAGCAAGTAATGTATGGAAATTCTAGCATAAAATGTTTGTAAACACTTGGTTAAACATTTTCTATATCTGTAATAGTGTTATTATTTTTAACATGTTTAATATAGATTTACAAAAAAGTGTTGATCTGGGAATCAGCAGAATTTGCAGATTCGTTTAAGATGAATCGATATTTACTGTAAACAGCTAAAGGTTCTGATTATTTTGTCAGCATAATTTTGCCTACCTCGGAAATAAAAGGTCAATTATAGTTAAGATAAATAAACTATCACCAGAAACATTCTTTATTTTCAGAGACAGAGTAATTGCAACCCTTTTTCTCACTTGAAGAAAATTGTAGTATTGAAATGAGCCATAATAATGTTTAATGTTCAGCTGTTAAAATGGTCTTTCATTTGTTTTAAAAGCTAGAAGTCTGAGTCCAGCCTTCAGTGTACTTTATTTAGTCTTTAGTTTTTATGGAACTGAAATGGTGGGAAATACAAGCTGAGCTGAACTCATGTAGCAATCTATGTTCAGGACCTTGGTCTGTTTTGACCCCGAGTTCGAAACCTGTGGACATGTTTTGTTAACACTCGTACGATCCTGGTTGTTCGTTTGCTTGCTTATTTTATGTAATCAAGCTACTCTGACTGAAAGGTGTCAGTTTGCACTGATTTAATGTACGATTTTAGTGCTGTAAAAGAGGGTTTTGCTTATTTAACAGACATAAATAAGACATGAAATCAAACAGTTTAGCTATCGTCTCAAGGATAGATCTCGAAGTTATGACACGTTCTCCACAACAAGACAAAACCTTGATGTTGAACTACTAGATATGTAAATTCACTAAGCATTAAGATTGGATTCACATGGAACACGCTTTGAATTAGTGATTTATTTAAGATGAATTGTTTAAGCACTTTGGATTAGTTTTGACCCAACTCATAGTTCATATTTAAGACAAAAAGACAATTGCAAATACAGTGTTTACTTATTTATTTTATAAACAGAGATAGTAATGGAAAGCTTGGTCAGAATTTGTCTTTCATTTCACAGTGTTTAAAAAAAAAAGATGTTTTTGTGTTATGAACCCAGTATTGTAAAACATATTGTGTTACAGTTTGCTAAGCTACATTTACATTTTCAACATTTAACAGACGCTTATATATAAAGTGGCTTTGCAAATCTTTGAATCAGAATCTTTTGAATCTGCAAAGTCATGATGAAGTTGCAATGCATCTTGTGATAATGCACATGAATGGAAAGGTCTGTTTAGGATTGGTTCCTAATTATTCTTACAAAACTAACGCCATTTGCTTTTAAGATTTGTTTCAAGTTATTCTCTCTCTCGCTATCTATTCGTTTATCGTCCGTTTTTCCAGTTCCTGGGGTAGGACGTTAATATTTGGAGCAGAGTTTTCCATCCGGATGCCCTTCCTGACGACAACCACCAGTAAGTGGTGGGATCTTGTCAGACTACTGGACAATTTCACATTTACGATCAACCTAGTGCATGTTCCGGAGTACTCGGAGGAAACCCACACTGATCCTGCATCCTAATAACAATACATTTGTAATAAGCTTTCTAAATACACTTGCTTAATAATAATTTAAACAAATATACACAAAATGTGTACCAGGGTGTGTTCGCACTATTCACATAAATCTATATTTTTAGATTTTAGATGAGAATTACGATCATGTTTGTTGTGGTCTGGCTCTTTGTAACTAGACTTTCTTCTGATCACAGGGACCATGCGGTCCTACCCACGATGTTTGTGCCACCTACCATGTGGAAAGTACAAACCAGCAGCGGATCTTTTGACTGACCGCTGTCGGTGACTCAGTCATTTAGCAGAATTACTGTGTTATTCAGTTCCTGCTTAGTTTTTCTTCTTCTCTTTTGTGTTGTGAAATAATGGCTAAGAAATAATGATCTTAGCCGAGGTTAACATCTTTAAATGTTTACAAATCTTTAGATGTTTAGAAGTTGCTGGGTCCGATTTAGCATGGAGAAGATGGTCTACAACCGATGCCGAGTATACCGATATGTTTTTTTTTCTCTCTGTAGCTGGATTTACACCTAGCACATTAGCACCGAGAATCTGAACTCCTGAGGTTCTGACGTGGCCTGAAGTTTGTATCGTTTTGAACAAATGCTGCTCATTTAAAGTGTCCTCTAGTCCACTCAAAAGAAAACCGGTCCCCCTTGGGAGTAAAAAAACTGCCGGGATAATAAACTGGTCATAACTTGTATTGTATTTGTATTGTTTTAATACGGTCATGTAAAGCTTTGTTCATTTTGTGTAGTTCCGGCTTTGAGTCTTTTATACTTTGTCATAATAAACAGTTTGTCCTATTGGAGGCGCTTTGTAAAAGGTGAGCAGGCAAAACGTGCCAATCAGTCGAATTCATAATTCCCATTGTTAAAGTGTAATAACAGACAACGGTTATTGTTATAACGGTTATAACAATGTAAATATCGTTTTTGATGTATATTCTTTTCATCTCTGGGCTTTCTACACACAGCCAAAGCTCCCCAGGAAGCAGTTAAGGGTTCGTTTTTTTTGCTCAAGGGCTCATCAATCATGGCCTGTTGAATCTTGGATTCGAACCGGAGACCTTCCGATGACAACCGCAGTTCACCAACCACCAGGCCATGACTGCACTTGAATATGTAATACGTATGTGCATATGAATGTGGATTGAGATACACTATTCATAACTCCTACATGGGTTCAGTTTTATGCTGCTTTTTGGACGTTGTCACTTGATGTTTTTATTTTATATTTCGTTTAAATTGTAAATTTGTTGTTAACTACTTTTGTAGACGAGCATCACTAAAAGCGTCTCACTGCCGGTCGTAATGTGTCTGACCGTGTATGTGAAAAATAAAGTCTGATTCGATTGTTGACGTCACATAAAGACCATAAAGACGAGCCTGAACTGGTTTGGTGTGGCATTTCTTCACACCCCTGACCTTAAAGTCAGTTACATGTCTTTGACATAAACTGTAAGACCAGTATTTGACGTCACAAAAGCTCTTTCAACTGATTGGGCATGTTCTCCCCCGGGGAAAATTCGCACAAAATCTTGTAAGACTCCACAAAGGAGAATGTAATTATTATTTTTTTTTTTTAAATAAAACCTTTATTGAACAAATGATCTTTGCCTATGTGGACGAGTATCCACATACCTGTCCGAGTGTTTTTGGCCAGGGATTATATATTAAAATAAATCTAACCCTTAAGATCAGAAGCAGATACAGTGTTTCAGTTGCAGTTCTTTAGCTTTTTACATTAAAGGACATGTCAGATCAGGTTCAAACCGGGGACACATCCGTGTGTTCCATTCCATCGGAACAGGTTTGGAACAATCTGTCAAATTTTGACTTTTAAAGTGTTCAGTGAACTACAGCAAGTCCAGACCCTGTTCCTAATGCATCGTGATTATTCAGTATTGTTTATATCGCAGACTCCGGCTCGGTCCGAAAACCTAGTGATCTCTCTACATAGACACATTTTACTACACACATGTGCCTCGAGAAGCAAATCTGACAGGACTCATTGCAGATTTAAATCATCTGGCTGTATTTTAATTTAAATCTTATGTTAGTAAAAGCAAAAATAAAAACTTTGGAATCCCATCTTGTTTTCCGTCTCTATGACTAGCTAATCAATGGCTATGATAGCACCCGACAGGGATGCCATAGCATGACCGAAATGAGCTCTTGATAGCCTGAGATCTGTGACAAACGAAGGCCATGATGTGCATCAAACCGTCCTGCTGTTTTACAATTAATAAATTTCTCTTGTCATTTAACAGTGACTTATATAATACTTAAATAATTCTTTGTAAAAAGTTAAACGTGCTTGTAATTCTTGACGTGAATCCCAAGACTGATAGAGCAATTTGCTTTCCAAGTCAAACAAGGAAACCCGTGAAACCTTTCAGCAACATGATTAGATTTCCGGTGCCCTTCCTCTAATATTTACACACGATTTAATTTTTTTTTGTCTGTAGACCTCCGTGACCCTGGCGATAATGCCACATCTGCCTTAAATGCCATTTCAGACACAGACACAAAGCCAATCAGTTAAGATCAGCACAAGCCTGACAGGAATGTTCCCAAAACCCAAACAAAGCAACATGAGCAAAACAAAGCTGGTCCCAAAGACATAAAAGCACCGACTCGAACCCTTAATGCTTCCCATCAGCGTCATTCACTGCGACCAGTGACCATGAGATGACCATGGACATTCAACAGCTGAACCAAACACATGGATGGATGGATGGATGGATGAGCAAGTGGAGAGATACTTTATTGATTCCAATGGGAATTGAAGCCTTGCAAAGCAAAAAACAAAATGCTTCTCTTCATTTATAGTGTTTGAATGAAGTGTAAAATGGAAATAATGACTCTAGGTAGCTTTAATATGTTTGTGTCATCAATCCTGCTGTTTTTCTCTTCAGCTGCGTTTTGTTTTGTCTGGTAGAATTTGCAGCAAACAAACTGCCATCAGGCGTCATTGTTTTCTTGTGCATTCCGCCCTCTAGTGGTCTGCTGGTGTTTTTGCGCTCCTTATGTAGTAGAATGGAAAAATTCCATTCTGGTTTTACCCTGACATGAATCGTTACTTTGCGATCCTTTGTGAATCGTTACATCCCCGTTACGGCCTACAGTTCAGTCTCGGTTACCCTTTAAACGCGGTAACGTTTCCTGGGCTCGTTTGGACATCCGTACCGGATGGATGTTGTAATGAACTCACGCATCCGAACAGTACCACTGCCAAACATCTGGGAGCGAGCGAGCAGTGCTTTCTGTCATCTCGTCACACATTTGCTTCCAACGCCGATATGCCGATATAAATAGCCATCAGCAGTCCGGCCCGGAGCATAACTGTGGCATGTGTGTCAGATCTGGCACACAATGGGTGGTGTTTAGAAATGAAATACAGAAACGGCTCACAATCATCTTCATTTAGCTGGAACATCAAACTTTTTTTTGTAAGTTTGGTGATTCCTACAGCAGTTTACGAGTATAAAACGTGACCTCAGTTTACCGCTGGGTGTTTTACACAAAGGGCTGTGTCAGGGTCCATCACTTCATCCAGACTGGACTCCGTTTAGATACGTAAGAGAATTTAGCAACAAGCACAGAAAAGAATGATGTCCAGGTTTAATCATGATAAAGGATTGTACCAGCTGTAGTTAAATCTGAAATATTATGGAATAAGTTACTGCATGTATCTGAAATGTTGCCGTTTTGGACATGGGGTGCACTTAATACTTTCATGCATTCGTATTTAATACTTTCCACCCAGCCTGCTGCGTTATTTTTTGCCTTTCATGTGTCCCTTCAGTCCGTTTAGAATTCTGAATGACTCTTGCAATGCATTATGATCAGGGTGAGAGATACTGGGTACAAAGCTGGTCCACATATGAAGTCTTGATTTAATATAATAAGTCAGGAATGTTTACTGGTAGGACTGGTAGGTTCATTCAACAGAATATTAATAACATTGATGATTTTTATTATTATTATTATTATTATTAAGACGTTTACCAAGTTGAATTCTGATACTCGTAATTATTACAGATCATTTAGACATTTGGTTTTTGTTTGTTGGCTCAATGTTACAATAAGAAGAATTTTCTTTGATCATTATTTTAGGACTTCTCCCCGATGGATTGCCGCAGCAACTCCGTGTCCAGTCGAACCCCGACCCCTCCTGGACGCTACTCGCCGCACAGTCCTATCGATCGGGACTACTCGGTTTCTCCACGCCGTAACAGGTACTGCATAATTTTGTAAAGAGTTCCAACAAACATTGGAACCAATCCATGAATTTTAAGGATCTAAATGAAAGAACGGTGCATTCCTTAGTCGGTCGGGTTAGGCAGCCAAGTGGGCCGTATGTGGCCCGGGGAGGAGGGGGGGGCTTTGGAAGATTAGAAAAGATAGCATCTTTGTATGATTTTGAACCAGGGGGACATTTTTAGTGGGACAATCCTTTAACGCACCAGGTCTGGATGCTCCTTACCGAGCACGATTTGCATTAGAACAGGACTGGGTGGGGTCTTCGAAGCTGAAGGACCCTGGTTAGTAGACTGATCTGCCTGTGAAGAATATATAAGTACAACTATGATTAAATAAGAGAGCGGACCTGATTATTGATCGACTTGATGAATCAATTCACTTAGAGAATCGATTCACATCTGCGATTCTTTTAAGATGAATCAATATTCACTTTGAACAACAGAGGGTGAAACAAATTCATTGATGATTGATTTATTCTTATTTGTACATTTGTTTTTCATTTTTACATCTGATTGATACGTACTTATTTTCTTTTCTTAACCAGATAAAGTAAAAGAAACATTTTGTCAAGTTAATAACAAATCATTTCAACTGATTACACAGAAGTCCTATTTTTATTCCCAATGTTATTCATATTTTCTCAATAGCTCGTTTTGCATGACTGACTATTTATCCAGCGATCAGATCCCATCGTGGTTAAACGCTTCGACTTCGTGTGACTGTTTCTGCTTATTTGAGGGTTTATTTTGGCCCTAGTGTGTCCGTGTCCCGTCTTTCGTCTCCCCTTCACGCATATTAAGTTAAAACATGCCGGATCGTTTCCTTCTTACATTCATATTTTTCTTCTCTGTGACTGAAAAGAATCGTCGGACTTTTCCCCTTAGTTGGTCCCCTTTTTCTTTCCTCTCTCTGTCTCTCTCTCTCTCGCACACACACACACACTCGCACCGCCTCTTGCAGTTCAAAATCCCGTACAGTACCGGTTCGTCCCGCCTCTTATTTCAGCAAGCCAATCAGATCGGAGTGAAGGTTACACCTTTCAGACTTTGCTCGCTCTGGCTTCGCCTGACTGACAGAGGTGTGTGTGTGTGTGTGTGTGTGTGTGTGTGTGTACATATGTACACATCTAAGTGTAGTCAGTGTCTGTATGCACTTGAGTTGAGTTGGAAGGTGTGTGTGTGTGTGTGTGTGGAAGACTATCAGTCGTGCAGTGGAGGTCCAGCTCACAACATCTGGCCTTTGTTTTTCTATTCTTGTGCAGTAATTTGAGGTAAGCGTGTAACTTGGGGAGTTTTAGTAAACGTTAAGGGCTGGCTGGAAGAACAGACGACTATTGACGGCGTAAACAGAACACGGTCGTTAGCATAAAGATACTTGATCAGAATTCGACTATTAACGCTCATGTGCACAAGTGTTTGTTGTTTTAAGGTTCGAGGTTCCATCACATTGTAGATGTTTAAAAAAACGTGTCGGATTTATGTGAAAATGATCATGTACATAATATATATACATACAATAACATATTTACCAATGGATTATGGGTGGTCGAGGGGTTTGTAATCTCAGCTTTTCATTGGCTCCAGTGCTCTCACAGAAACACATTTGTCACCTGGGGGAGACAAACAAAGACAACCTTTTATCTATTGGTTAATTTTGTCTCCATTTTTGTCTCTATTTTGACCTGACTTGCTTTTTTCCTCCTTGTCTTCATGCGGGATGTCCTCTAATAGTCCAGAAACATGCATACTCGACACAGAACATCGAGCAAGATGCTTTTCCTTTAGTTACTTAGAACTTAGAATACTGGCTCAACTGTTGCTGGTTTAAATCCCACCAATGCTTGGTTGGCTGCTATTGGACCCTCGAGCGAGGCTCCTTACTGTCAGTTGCTCACTTGTTTTTATCTTCTCTATCATTTACACTCGGGGACGCTCTCGTTTGACTAGGCAAACCTTGTTTATCTCGGTGGCTCTTTATCAGCAGCCAGATACAAACTACGGCAGCTCGATAGGAATCATTCCAAACCACTTATGTTATTCTTTATGTACAAGGTTATTTCTTTGATCTCTTTGATGGCGGATCTAATGTACAGTATCAAATCAAATCAAAGTTTATTTGTCACATACACAGTTATACACAGTACAACCGGCAGTGAAATGCTTTATAACTACTCCATCCGACACTCGAAATTACAGTTAACAAGCTAAAAATAGATTATAATTGAAACCAACAATTGTAAACATTAATTTGAATTAACAAGTCACAATGTGAATTTGGAGAAAACCAGATCATCTGTAGTAAACCCACACAGACACAGAAAGAACATGCAAAATCCACACTATTTGCCCCACATGAAGATTTAGTCTAGGACTTTCTTGCTTTGCAGCAACCGCATCGCCTTTTAACAGTGAGTGGGTCCTTTCAGCTCCTCCCAAAAAGGGTCACGGCAACAGATTACTGATTTGGTAAGGTTTTAAGACCAGATGCCGTTCCCGACGCAGGCACCCAGCTGAGCAGTGGCAATGGCAAGTTTTGAACAGTGAAGGTAAGACTCTCAACGCTGGTGTGCTAATAGAAAACTCAGCAGCTCCACTTATGCAGGTCTTAGATAGATCCATAAGTACCGTATATTTTACATTCTAAAAACTGAAATATAATAATTTTCAAAGGCAGATAGCAATGTGAATGTCTGCTGAATAATAATCTCATTCTGAATAATAGTCAGAATCCAATAATGTCCATCACCCCTAATGGTGTGTAAATAATGGGCTCTAGTCAGGGTTTTCTTCCTAACCCAATCATCTCTGACATCTCAGAGCTAAATGATGGCACACATCCAGTACATAAACATCAAGACTCTACGTTTAAACACTGACATCAGCATTGTAATTGCTCTACACAACACTTCATTTTTTAAAACGAAATCACAAAGCAATATAGCTCCTGCTAGCATTCCACATGGTGTTCTCTGTGCCCTCCGTGAATAATGAGAGCGACTGCAAATTATTAGCTATAAGCACAAATCACTCTAATAATTGCACTTTTCATAGCTGCCATTCATTTCTTGAATTAGTTTACAAGACATTCAGACACGTTTACATCACATTCAAATGAGATAAACCCCAAATCCCAAGACTCTTCTGATTAACAGGACGAAGAATCACGAACACATTACATTTTCTTTTTAGATCATAATGAACATAGAGATCACAAAGAATCCATGTTTTCTGAATCAGTTCTAAAAACAAATAAGAAGAGGTGTGCTTAACTGCAACAATTATCTCGCAAAAACATCCTTATCTGCTAAGGCTTCCTGTCAAAACACACCCACTAAATATAATAGATAATTGCCGGCATTTTCATTTCCTCCTCCAGTACATAACCTAGCAATTCAGATACCGTACTACCACCGCAATATCCAAATGGTGACCCAACAGAATGCATTGTGTTCACATATTTACCACAGTGTACTGTTCTAAAACACACAACAGACACAAAGCTATTCTTCAAAGTAAATTATATTATATAAAAACCTAACTCCTTCCTAAAGAGGACCAGCTGGAATTTCACATGTACCATATACATTTGCTGCCCTTTATATAAGCTCTGAATTGAGTCTGCCTGTATTACCACGATAGAACTTTACAGTCCATTACAGAGGAAAACATCTTCCATTTCTGCAGACAAAAATACAAAGCAATAAACAAAGTAATCAGCTTACCTTCTTGATGTCTCTTGGAGATGAGTGCACTGACAAACTTGTGCATTTGTTCTTGTAAGTAATGGCACCGCGTTTTCAATGCAAATCCTTGTATTTATAGGTGCCTACTTATCCCAAACTGTATGGTATGAACTACAGTATAGCACAGTGTGTAACTTGATTATTGGTGGTGCATCAATCGCACATATGTATTAAATATGATAAGCTGCAGTTTATAATGCAGCCTGTTCGTCACCCAATTAAGCTTATTCCACCCACCTTAGAGAAAAAATAGCTAACTAGCAAATATCTCAGATTTAATATGTGATACTTTGGTTAAGCGTATTAAGTGTTTTGCTTAAATCAAACATAGATATGTATTGGAGCAGCAGCTATATCAAAATCTATTAATTAGACATTGATTTTTTTATTTTTATAATACTTTAGGATACAAATTGTCCTGTTTTATTTATATAAAGGGTCACCTAAACGGAAGCTTAAAGAAAACCAAAGGATATGGGTTACACACCATCCGCAGACACCAGCTCCGCGGCCGTGTAGTCTGTTTGATACAGAAAAAGACAACAGGTGCAAGTGCCGGATATGGCTGTTGCTCCTGTTCATCTGACCCTGCATCTGGAGCAGGATCATCACTGCTAACATCAGCCAAGCCCTGAGCTTCAGAGGCATCGGATCCTTCAGTGCCATCTTGGCCCCATGCATTCCCCTTCTCCACTTCATCCTCAGCAACTTGTCCATGAATGGTCGTCCGGTACAAGACTGTTGCCGGCACTCTCAGCTCACCTCTCTCCAGATAGTGAAAGTGCTCTCTCCCCTCGCCATCGGTCATGATGGAGCGTCTGCCAGTGAGGTTCTGCACATGACAAATCTAGTCAAACCTTGTAACAAGACTAAAGATAACATTAAGTCTTTGCAGTGGCACTTATCGCCACTAGGGATGTCATTGTGTCGTCTACTTTCAACTAATATCGGTTGTTTTGAGTCAATCGTGAGCTGATATGTTTAAAACATCTTTTATCATACTATATAATGATCATAAACAACAAGGATTTAACCAGTTGAGCATCTCGTATTTAGAAATAACCATGAAACAGCTATCTAAACATGCTAATCATAATTAACAGCATGTATTAATAATGATGTTGGTTCCTTTTTTTTACATTTTTCTTTTTTTCCTTTTAATTATTAGGTTGAACCCAAGATATTCATGCTGTGTAAAAGAAGACTAGTTTAAAAAGTTTATAATCGTAGCCTGTTGATGCAGTTTACCAACAAACAAGTTAAACTAACAAAAATTGCACATGTTCTAGATTCTTGCTAAGTATTTCTTTTATAATTTAGAACTCTTTTCACCATTGTTCTTTTTCATACATAGAAATGACTGTTTTGCGTTTACCCCAATTTGTGCAATGAAACGCACATTTACACACACTAGTAAACACATACCAGGAGGCAGTAATGAGCACACATGCTCAGCACAGTGGACATCCCTAGCCATGATGAACCGTGGGAGCTTGGGAACAGTTAAGGGTTCAGTGTCTTGCTCAAAGACCCTTCAGTTGTGACCTGTTGACTATCGGAATCAAACCAAACCCTCTAGTGTGTGTAAATGTGCATTTCACTGCACAAGCCCAGTTCTCTAACCACTAGGCCACGGGAAAAGGAGCCAAATAACAGGCTTTGTATGACTAAAGTCTACATTTTAAAGCTGATTGTTAATTCATATGAAGTTAATAATTGCTGTGGTAAAAATATGTGAACCCAAAAGGTTGGGGGTTCAAATCCAGGCTCTGCTACACTGCTGGGTCCTTGAACAAGACCCTTAACCCTG
>JAOUQU010167967.1:0-14682 GCA_028566735.1 Ammoglanis amapaensis | reverse complement strand
ACTACTAGTCGATTAGTTGAAGTAAATGACGACCACTGGTCGACCAGCAAAATCCTTGGTTGTGGACAGCCCTAGTAAATAGTGTACATGGGGAGAATAAAGAGCTTTAAGCAGTGGTAAAACTAGATAATGGATGGATGGATGTAAATTCTATGTTCACATGTGAGTTCTTTATCTTAAATTATTTCGCTATTTTAAGTCGATTTAAGTAGTGTTCAGTTTAGTTTCCCCCCACATTGTATTGTTAGATTATATTGTAAATTGTACTGTAAATCACGAGACTAACACAGACATACAACTGACACTGGGTCACTTACATGAGTACATCCAGTTTTGATTTTACCTGTAGATCATTTATTTAATTATTTATGTTACCAGTGAGAAGTGCATGTACTGATTCTTTCATATTCAGATAATGAATTAGTACCGTTTGTTCTAAATGTGTCACACGAAACCCCTGCTCACCTCGTAACACCCCACTGTATGTCAGAATTTTTTCCACACATGCCAGGAGGTTTTGTTTCCACTGGTGTGGTGACGAATTGCCAGGAACCCCAGCTGCATAACGGTGGACTCCTTTGTGGTATTTGTGTCACTTTGTATTAGGTTACAACAAGTGACAGGTTGAATGGAACATAGTGGCTCCATGTTGGCAAATTCTGTTAAATGTCTCTGTTTTTATTGTTTAGACTAAACAATAAAATAAGTTGGTCCAAAAAATCTTTCTTTGTACTATTGGTAAAATTAAGTTTAATCTATCATTCATATTTATGGGCGTGTGATCAGAAGATTGTCCAGACTGCCTGTCTGTGCCCTTGAACAAGGCACGTGTGCTCACTACTGCCCCCAAACGTTTGTTTGCTAGTTTATGTAAATGTATGTTTCACTGCACGGATTGGGTTATATGCAATAAATAAAACAAGAAACAAATAACAGAACTAGCCAATCAAAACTTTATATTATGGTTATATTATTTTTAGTGTGGTTGCAATATGAAAGAAACATTTTAAATGTAACACAAGAGCAATTTTTTAACTGCATAAAACTACTGGACGGTCTAATAGATAAAGTATTAAAGCAGAATAAATTGCTGTATAAATGTAGTACACACAGTAATGTAGTACAGCTTGTCTGAAAAGGGCCTCACACTTGCAGTGCTTGCTCTTTACTTGCTGTTTATGAAAGCAGTAGGAACATTGTACCGCTCGCTTGGTTGCGGATGCTTGCTGATCAGTTCTATGTCAACATTGCACCATAGGTCTCCTTACCCCCTCCTAAATTCTACAAGCCAGAACAAAAAGACTGACTGTAATATTAATGAGGACATTGATCTGTTGGTAATTGCACATTCAAAACTAGGCTCACACTTGTTGTAATTTGCAAATGAAAGCTGATTATGATATTCATTAGAAATAAATCCCAGGATTTAGTTATAGGAAACCTATAACTTCTCACTGCTAGTCTCACAGCAACAAGTCCCAGGTTCAATTCCCGGCTAAGGCAATAGGGATGTTCTTGTGAAGTTTGCATGTTCTTCCTTCCCCTCTGAAGTTTCCTCTGGGTACTTCAGTTTTATCCCACAGTCCAAAGACATGCAGTGAGGATAATTACAGATACTGAAATGGTCCTGGCTGACTGTGTTTGTCTCTGCACTCTGCAGCAGACTGCCAAACTGTTCAGGTGTTTAGCGTATTCACCCAGTGTGTGTGCCATTGTGACCCTAACTAGGATTAAGCAGTGTAAAACTATTTAATGGAGGGATGGAAAGTGCAAAGTGTACACAACTTTGTTTATCCCTAATTATAAATATTAGTATATACAGTGATAACAGTATGACTACTGACAGGTGAACTGGATAACACAGATAGTCTCTGTTTTTTATTTATTATTATTTAATAAAATTTTTGTGATTTCAAATAAACTTGCATGACCAATAAAAACAATTTGCAATATTTAGTCACTATTTCTTTACACTCTATACCTTCAATGTATACATCAATAAATTTTTCATTACTGACTGCAATATCAAGAATTTAGTGAATATGACTCAAGTGTCTCTATAATACAGGGGTCACCAACCTTTTTGAAGCTGCGGGCTACTTTTGGGGTACTAACTAATGCGGAGGGCGACCAGTTTGATACACACTTGTGACGTCACAATAATAATTATATAATTAATTATAATCAAAAAATAATAATTATATATTGTAACGTCTGTGGGTCGCGCGGAAAGGACGAGACGGATGTAAACAAAAGTTCTGTTTTATTAACACCTTCGAATAACTCGCGGTTACATTTCCGCCATCATTTACCTCGGAACATCGGCGCGCACACACCGGTTCACTCCCAAATACTCTCTTGCTCCCTACACACCTGCACTAGGCTCCTCCCTCCCCTATTAGCGCCCACACACACGAAGCAGTATAACATGTGAACAGAGCCTCATAACAATAAACAAACACATAACTCATAACGCTACAATCGCTACAATATATTACATATATTGTCATTTTCTAATTTACACCAATGCAAGTGTGATTTTAAAAAGAATAGCGACAAAAAAATTAATGCGGCTCACTGCTAAGTGTCACTATAATGAGCTATTTTTAGAACAGGCCCGCGGGTCTGCGGGGTTGCGAGCGACCTGGTGCAACACGTTGGTGACACCTGCACTAGGATGTCTACTCGTCTGTAGTGTAGACTACTACAAGAAAGTTACCCTTCAACTGACAAGTAATATTACAGTTAATCATAATTATTCTCTAATCTACTTTTTTATTTATTTTATTTAGCTTGGTATAGGCGAGCATTATGACATAGTGGTTAAACCTCTCGTCTCATGGACGATTCCCAGATATGGCAATCCGCGCATGTTCTCCCCTTGTTCATGGGGGTCCTCTAGATACTCAAGTTTCCACCCATAATCCAAAGACATGCTGTAAGATTAATCAGATACTGTGCTGGTGTGTTTAATAAATGCTACCTTTAACCAACAAATTTTGCTTTTTGAACTGTTGTCAACATCTGTCACCAAACTAAAATTATAGTTCGTAAATTACTTTTGGAGACTATGGAAGTGTTTATTTCCTTTGACTTAAGCTATTATGGCATCAACAGAGCCAAGTTTAGAACACAGATCACATGACAAGCAAACACTGAAGGACAAGTGATGACAGCTTACAAACTCTTGTGGCGCTGCTTATTAGTTGTTTATTTGTTTGGATTAACTAGTGTTACCTTTAATACTGAGCTGTTTGCTCTGCAGTTTAAAACAGAGCAACAGAGTAAAAAAAAAAGATTAAAACAGCATTAACAATAGAGTAAAAACAGAGAACATGCATAGAAAAAAAACTAAAATATGTTGGAGACTGCGCTAAAAAAACAAACAGAAGACACTGAAAACATGTTTGAACAGTCAGGTAGCCTAGTGGGTAGAGCGTTGGGCTAGGAACCCAAAGGTTGAAGGTTCAAATCCAGGCTCTGCTACACGATGCCACTGTTGGGTCCTTGAGCAAGACCCTTAACCCTGTCTGCTGGGGTGCTCAACATTGGCTGACACTGCGCTCTGACCCCAACTTCCAGACAAGTTGGGATATGCAAAGGGAAACATTTTGTTGTACTGTACATCTGTATATGTGTAATGACAAAATTTGAATTTGAAAAAATAAGATGTTAAGGTATGCCAAAGGATAGCACATGTAACACTAATATAATACTAATCTACTCTGGCACAGGGACCGCCATATCTGGTCATCAGACCTAGAACCTTCCTCCTAGTGTAACACTTATCCTACGTGCCACCCTAAACTAAACTACAAATACAATGTATGTAAGACAAAGGTAATTCAGCCTCATTTGACTGTAAGCATCATTAATATCATACTCCTGCAGTGAATAAGGTTTATTATTTTCCCCAGCCACTGTTCCATGTATATTTTAATAGGTAACAAAAACAATGAGAACCTTAGAAGCCCCGTCACTACTTTTTTTTTTATTATATTTTTTTTTTAATTGTAACACGCCACTGTGAACCCGGTCCTCTGCAGGAGATGCACCTCCAAATCTTTCTAACAATGCAAACGAGACAGACCGCAAAGACTTGTAATGCAGACCACAAGGGAAAGCAATGTAGCTATCAATGATGGAGTGTGTACGATTTTATTTAAAGTAGTCGCTTCCTGCATATGGCAGTGCCTTAGTGTCTTGATGCTCACGATGTTTTGTTTAAAAGCAATCGTTGTTATATACAAAACAGCTAAAATTTACAATGACGGCACATCTGGAAAGTAAACAAACATGAACAAAACCCTCAGTGGTGCAAATAGTACTTGATACATACTTCATTTATGGTAAGACAAGTTAGTGAGACCTACCTGTAGCATGCCGACAATCTCCACCTTGTTAAAAAAGATGAACGAGTGCAGGGTGGACAGCATGTTCTCCTCAAACACAGAGGGCGTCGGAAGCACCATGTCCTGTATGTACTGCACACGATAGGTCTGGTGGATCTTCTGCCTTAGCTCAGGGTCCGTAATGGGTATGACCTCCTTGAAGCGTGCCGTGGTGGTAAGGAATTCGCGATGACGCCGTGGTTGTGGCAGTGCTGGGTCGAATTCCAAGCACCCGATCACGTCCATGATGCATTCGTCTGAAAACATGACCTCAAAAAGTGCTGTACGGTTCAGCAGAAAAATCCCCTTTATGACGTCGTACAGGTGGTGTAGCCCTTCACGGTTTTCCAGGTCCTCGCACACACGGAACAGCTCCAGCAGCTTTCGGATGTAGCCCTCGTTTTCCAGCGCCAGCGCTAGTTTTTCACGCCGCAGTGGTGACGGCAGTGATGATGCCACCAGTTCGGCTACCTCTTCCAGCCGTAAAAGCTCGCATGGTGGAAGTTCCAAGCCTGGTGAGGACATGTCTTCGAATCGTTCCTCCTCTGACTCATCTATTATCTCCTGGGTGATATCCACCGATGGGTCCTTACCTTGAACCTAAGCATGGGGGGAAAAAAACACAAAACGGAACAAGTTAGAAAAAGGAACCACGTTTTTCTCCAAATTCCTTATCAATCCAATTAAATCTCGTTTAGAGCTGAACATAAGCATTGCTGACTAGTTGTTTGTTTATTGGGAGTTAATTCATGACAGAAACCAGTAACTTATTACATATATTTTATCAGCACATAAGTCATGGACAATTTTGTATCCCTAATTTACAGACACACAAACAAACTCCACACAGAAAAAACCCAGACCGCCCACCGAGAAATCAAACCGCTATCTGAACCTTCTTCTTGTGAGGCAACAGTGTCATTTACTTAGCCACCACAATCACTAAGTGAACAATCACATCCCTACTTCTGACAAATAAAAAGCATAGCTAATACCTTTTGATATGTGTGCAGTAGTCAAATGCATATTTGCACCTGAACAAAGTGGGATCGTATGAACACAAGCATGGAGAATCATGTACTGATTCCAGACACCACTGACCAACCAGCAGAGGTCGTAATTGCATCAGTTACGAAAAATCCTCTGACAATCATTGTCCATAAACGAGCTCAACCGGGCTATTCCAACATATCAAAGTCCAAAACGTTCGTAAACAAAAATTAGCAATGTGCCCTTACAATAGTGTGTTTGCGTTGTCTCTAAAGGCCCTTTTCCTAGAGTTACAACAACCAACAGTAATGTAATTGATCATTAATAACATAAAGACAGACTACTGACATTTGGTGGCTTAATAAATGGATACTGCAGACCAGCAAAACAACTTAGTATCAAACAATACAAAACTTTGTGGAACTGGAAGGATGTCGTGGATAATTTAAGTACATTGTTTTATACACCGTTTACATTCACAACAGAAAAGGTAATCACTAGCAATAACTAATCACTTGTTGCAAAATCAACATACCTCACCTCATTTGCATGTGCTTAGACGGTGTATGTATACATGGGAAGAACACCAAGACCACTCCTGTTGAGACGACCCCATGACCTTCCTGCTGTGTACTGAGTGTGCCACCACACTGCCCAATTAATACAAGTTCTGAGACTTTGTACCATCATTTTCTTCATAAATTCTCAAGGTGTCAAAATAAAAATATACCTTCCTAGTTTCCGGCTACAAAACATTCAACTAAAAGCCACCTGCAAGTTTAGTTATTAACAGTTTTTTAAATGTGTTTATCACATTGTTCAGTTAAGTTTTTAAATATTTTATAAATATAAAAATAAAAACGTACATAATTTATAAAAAAATATTACAAAATGAAAAACAAAATATACTGACAACAGCGAGGCTCAAACAGCATTGTTTGTGTCAATGCATATTTAAATCACCTGGCATATTTTCTCCCAAATCTCGTCACAACCAGCTTTCTCCTGAAAACTAAGGGCGAGGTCATAGTTTTCAGCTTCAGACCAGACAATCAACGTGTCCTGAGGGGGAAAAGGGAGAAAAAAACATTAAACAATATATAAACTAAAATTAATGGCTATGTTGTTTAGGTGTGTGATATCAAGCCACTGACTTCGTTTGTAATTGTAGTGTCCCGGTTTAAATATTGTACATAGTTGCGTACACACACACACGTACTCGCGCGCACACACACGTTTTAGTGTAGCAGCAGTAACCATGGCAACTAAGCATTAAATGTGCAGGGAAACAATTAGTGTGCTTATACTGGAAGCATCTAACCAAAACAAGTCATAATAAAGTTTTGTGGTCTCGACACATGGTCACTAGAATCCTGTGAAATCGCTAATCTGTTTCGTTGAAATAAAATTAAAAAGAATACATTTTCAGTTTTTTGGTAAATCGCCAAAAATATAAACATCGCAAAATGGCCCTGAAATAATGTGATATTTTATATTGCATATTGTGTTTATATTGCATAACCCTGGACAGATTTTCTGTAAAACGGTAGTAGTCTGACTTGTTAACAGTGTTTGTGAAGGTTCAGACATATATGACAAACACATATTTACATCAAACATCATTACATAATTTTAATTAGTTCCATTTACAGACAACTTAATATTTCCAATTTACCTCATGTTCTGGGACTGTGGGAAAAGTAAGACGTACAAAGAAAACATACAAACCGCAAACAAAGCACACGAGATTAAACCTAGGAGCTTCTTGCTTCTTTTTAACAATGTAATGCAAAAAAGTAATAAACTATAATAATTTATATAAACCCAGTGCACTTCTGGACAAGTGAGTTGCTCTTCAACGTGTTTATTTTTAGCTTGATTAAGATGAAGTAAAATATATAGTTCAGGAATGAATGTGTCTGTGCATTATGTAGTTTATTCTTAACGGTCTATTTATCTACAAGCATAATTTCATCTACTTAATTTCATCCACAGCTTAACAAAAGCAGAAAGCAATCGATTTACACCTATAGAAAAATCAATGCTGAAATTAAACAAATTTTTATTATTGTTTCGCAGGGCAGTCTAGCTGGGAATCCACTAACTCAGGTAATCTAAATCAAGCATGTTTAAGAAAGTTAATCATCACATTGTTTTGGACTCTGGCCCTAAAAGACAGAGCTGTGTATCCAATCCAACTCTTACGTGCTTGCATTTAAAGTGTGTTTCGAAAAATGAGGAATTCAAAATTTTATTGAAAAATAAAACAAACATCACCTGTTGCTTTTGATAAGCCGTATTGGGGTTGATTTTAGACTCCAGCAAGAGAGACCCTGTAAGAAAAGACAGTAATTATAATTCTTTTCAAAGCAAGAAACAAATAGAGTCTGTTTATTTACAACAATAAATCCATCCTGAGCCTAAAATTATAAAGTTCAACTGTATAAAGACTTGTGAAGAAGGCATTTATCTATAAACTATCCACAACGTGACAATTCACGATACTGGGTTCGCATTAAATACGTTTTCCTGGTTATTTAAAATACTGAAAGCCAGATAAGAACAAAGTCTGTGTATATATCTATTTTAAATATAAACTAATGTATATGTGATGATCTTTTGTTTAAACAAAGACTGCCCTTTCATTTTTGATGTAGGCACAAACGATTTGAAATGAAGCCCGATTTGACCATTTGGTGAATAGCTGCAGCGCCCTCTGCTGTTTAAAGTAAATAATAATTCATTAATCCTGGTTTAAAAGGTGAATTAATTCCTAAATTAATTCATGGTGAATTAGAATGCCATAAAACGTGAATAGTAAATGTGTATATTATAAAACGACTAAAATAAAGAAAATTATTTGCACGTATTTTGGAGGCAATTATATCAGAAGTACTTTGGTTTTTGACAGCAATCGAGTCTTTAAAAGTTAGTTAAATAAAACAAACTTACCATCACTTTCAGCACGCACTAGCAGAGACATGCCTTTGAGTCTCTCTACATAACCAGATGATACATGTCCTGTACCTCGATCGTCCCACTGTCGGTCTTCATTTAAGGTGTAGACCTTCACCCGTCTTCGAGTGTCAGTCATCTTATTTATTAAGATTGTCTGACTTTGCTGTGATAATATTAATTCCAGAATCCCCCGAGTTAGACCCAATGAACAGATAAATGCAGCCTGGACACTCAAAGGCTACCTGTTGTCATTCCTGACGACTCGGCGTAAAGCGGTGTGTTCACATTTATCCACAACATAGTCCTGCGGTAATAATTCCGAGGTAAATGAATTCTTTTCCAGTGGAATCTAATTTGAAAAATCCATACAATTCAAACGAGGGGAAATGCGCGCTCTTCCAGCTCCGCTGTAGCTAAATGGAGCCAAACAGTACTAGTTAGCTAAGCTAACTAGCCGTCCTAGCCTAACGCAGGCTATCTGCTCGTCTTAAACATTATGTCTCCCGTTTACAGGTAGCTTCGTGTAAATAAAAATACAGAAAAAATACACAAGCAACCCGATAGCATTACTGGCCCGTTAAGGCCTCGCTGTGTCCGCGAAGTTTTGAAATCGGACGAATGTTTTCATGCTCAGCTACATTAGCTTAGCAGCAGCAGCAGTGTTGTGCCAGTGTTCCGCCATGTTCTGGCTGCGGGCTGTACCAGGGCAGAGTGTCTCTCCATATAAACACTCACATTACTGAACCAAAACGCTCCAATAATTCAACGTGTCCAGTTTTCCGGTACTAAAACCATCACCCATAAGCGCCAGCTGTAATCAAATCTGTAAAGTCTGTACCAAGAACACCGATTAGCCCAACTGTAAGTATTCGGCCATCTTGGGTCCCTTCAGAAAGCCAGCACGGGGTTTCCTTCGCTATTCACGCAGGGGCAAACCACACAATTAAAGTTACAGTATGTACAGCCAGTACTAACATTATTGTGTATTTGTTAATAAAACATTTATTTTGTCAAATATTTCTTCTTCAATTACTTTTATAGCCGTTAAACAAACTTTTGGTACATCTCTCCATTTGCAGGAGTGGTGAAGCCTAATATTGTTTTGTCAGCTAACTGAGTGGCTAATTTAGGATTTAACCAATGTTAAGAACAACATTCCCCCGAAGAGGATTGCAGAGTAAAGATTCG
Organism: Ammoglanis amapaensis; assembly: GCA_028566735.1. Classification (NCBI taxonomy): domain Eukaryota; kingdom Metazoa; phylum Chordata; class Actinopteri; order Siluriformes; family Trichomycteridae; genus Ammoglanis; species Ammoglanis amapaensis. The sequence goes on along the minus strand of JAOUQU010167967.1, from coordinate 5,155 downwards.
ATTTATTTAGCCAAACCCAATGTCAAGGTTGGATCTTTTCTGTAAACGGCCATTGACCATCAACTGCTCAAAGTTAACACAAGACATATATTTAGAAAAGATTAGTTCTCTGTCTGTCAACCTTTGGGGGGGGGGGGGGTGAATAGACCAAGCGAGGAAAGCAAATGGAATATTTATACTGGAAGAGGGAACGCTGAGTTCTCTTCGTTTGCATGTATTTCTAAACTGGTTCAGTTCAATGTATAAAGTGCAGGATAGTCTTATCTCACATCCTTATAAACGCTTACCAAAACATGTCTTCTGGTCAGGACCAGGGTAAATATTTTAGACTCTAATTAGTTCACAGTCTAGCAAGTTCTTGGCTTCATCTTTTCTGCAGTGTTGGGCTACGTTGACGTTTGAGTCCGGTAGGTGGCAGTAATCAGCCATGAAATAAGGCTGTGAAGAGGAAAATAAATTAACACCAAAGAACAAAAAAACAAAAGGAGATGAAACTAGTAGAGACTCAAAATTTATAACAAACAAAAGCACAATCAGAATAAACTACCACCATGTCAGTCAAGAATTTAATAATGTTCATGGAATATGTAAAAAAGAAAATGCACTGGCCAGACAAAACAGAAAACAGAAAAGATCAATATAATCGTCAGAGGAGCTGAAAAGTTCTTGGGGTTTAAAGAAGGATTGTGGGAAAACATTAATAAAAGGTTGGAAACAGATGAGAGACCAAGAACACTAGGTGACAAAAAATGATAATATTACGATGGAATGCAAGAAGTTTCATCACTTACGGACAGGATTTTAAGTGAAGTTGTAGTAAAACCAGATACTATACAGGACACATGGCTAAAACCATCAATAGATTTAGTTATCAATGGATATGGTGGTATAAGAAAAGACGGACAGGGTGGAATAGAATATATATTGATTGAAATATGGGGCCAAGAAGGCAAATGTAAAGTAATTCATTTTTATAATCCATGTAAAACTTTAACATGTGAATTGGTGGATGAGGTGTTAGGATATCTGGAAGGGAAAATAATTTGTTGTGGGGATTTTTATGTAAATAGCACCATTTGGGGGGAAAGTAATGATAAAAAAATGGGCAGATAATTGAAGAAATAATGGAAATTTGGTATGTATTAATGACTGGAGGGGGACACGAATACATTCTTATGCCCCTCTAATCATCAATCATCACTTACAATTTTTCTGTGGTTCAATCATCACTTACTTCAATCATCACTTACTTCAATCATCACTTACAATTTTTCTGTGGGTACCAGCGCACACAAGGGTAAATGGAAACAAGAAAGCTGATAAAATAGCAAAGAAGGCAACACAAAGTGAACAGCAACACAAGTATAACTAATATAAAAAGCATTACAAAAGAAAAAAATATGAAAGAAAGGCAGAAAAGATTGGATCGAGCTAACAAAAGAATGTGGTTTTAATGGTTTAAACGAGAAGAAGGAGCTGAAAAGAAAAAAATATACTAAATTCTAAATTATACCCTTTATACAATAGAAAAACACATGAACATTGTGGAAGGAATGAAACAATAGAACATGTCATAATGAAATGTAAACATATGACCAAGAAAGAAGACTTGTGATGAGACAGTTTTTAAAAAATTCAGGAAAGGTTTAACATAATGCTGCAATAGAACCTAGAAGCCAATATATACAAAAATCCTTATACGGCTTCTGAATAAGCAAAAAATGTTTTCCAGAATTTGAGAACCTTTTTTTTAAACATAGGAATTAAACCAACTGAATCACACTCCAGACCAGTAAGTGGCGGTAACTCCAGTTTTGTGCCACCCGCTATTAAATACAAGAAGATGAAGTAAACTACGCTGTGAAGGGATTGGTATTGCACATAAACTGGTTTTTCATTTTCTGAAAGCTATTAATATGTTTGACAAAATATAATATGTATGTACGTTATATGCTTGTTTAGTCTTTATTATATTTACTTATGTATTTCTCTATTAATTTTTATTTATTTAAATTTAATTTTATTAGTTATTTATCTTTTTTGCTATGCCGTTAGGTACTTTAGCAGAAAGTTTAATATAAATATATATTATTTATTTATCCTTCTTAGTTATTTAGTTTGGATTATTGTTAGTCAAGTCACTTCCAGAGGTCACACTCCAGCTCAGTAGGTGGCGGTAATGCACCTTCAGTTAGTTTGCCACCCGCCATAAAACTTGAAAGAAGAAGAAGAAGAAGAAGAACTACTATTGCAGCCTTATTGGATTGTTTTAGGAGAACCCCAAAGGGACCCTGTTTTAGTTTAATCGTTATATGGTAATGTGTTTATTATTTAATTACTGACATATTTTGTAATGTTTTACATTGATACTCCAATGTGCTAGACATTTTTCAAAATGAGCGAAATTTTTCCACATAAATAAACAAAGCGCGTTACTTTCCCGTGTTCCATATGCATTTTACGGAAATATCAACGTCTAAATATATTAAGGTAATAAACTAAATGTAGTAATTTAATGTTCCACTAGGTTTTATCACATATTGCCGCATTTATTGTTGAGCCATGCATTTCTTGTAGACCAGTTGTTTTGTTTGAACTGACATACGGTTTTATTTATTTATCTGGTAAGATTTTAAACGTAGTAAATATACTTATACAGTTGCGGGTCTTTTATTTACTTTTTTACATTCGCGTTTTAGGAAATATCAGCGCTTTACAAAATAAACTGCTGGTTGTACGCGTCAGTTGTCCAGACTACGAGATTAGTCACTTTGTTCCTGAAAGACGTATCCACAACAGAAAAGTAAACGAAATCGCATGAAAATTAACGGTTCAAGCGGTGCATCTCATTATGTTTTGGTAACATATACTATGAGCTTAAATATGTTTTATGTTTTTTTCATCCTGGTTTTAGTCTATAGAACTAAACTAGCTATATCACGACCCATAATGATTAAGATTACATGTGATTTGAACAGATGCATCATTCTCGAGGTCAAAATTTGCACAGGATGTTCAAAATCTCTTCTGTTTATTTTCTTTGCCTCTTGCTTCCAGTAGCAATGAATGACCCAGTGGCAGACCAGTCATCTGCTTTACTTTATATCATGGAAGCTAGTGGAAATGGGAGAGCCGAAGTCATGCCAGGAACATCAGAAGGACAGAACCGCTCAGATATGTTGCAGAATATGCTACTTGATGAAAGAAAGCGCTGCGAGGTCCACAAAACTAATTACCAGACGGTAAAGGCTGAGCACAACAGGTAGTATGGTTCCTTTGTTGAAGTGAATTTTATAACAAAAGTTTCACACACAAAACGCTTTTTTGTTGTTGCTTTTTTAGATGTTTGCTTTATTTTTTTATTACATTATCAATAATAATGTGAATTATACAATTTTATATATTGGCAGACAAACTAGATGTAATACATTAACTTGTATCCACAATTCCTCTCTTTTGTCTATCAAATAACAGAAAAATAAGCATCCACTTTAATATGTCAAGACTTTTTGTTAAATCTGAATTAACTAATATTTATCATTAAACAAATTGTGTTTAAGCCTAACAAGAAACAATGAATCAAAAATGCCAAGAACACATTGATTAGTTTGTATCACTTCAACATTACACTGTTCACGCTCGGTTACTTTCTATTTCATTAATCGGTTGATCAATCATCTGGTACTGATTTTGTATTTGTGTTTGAAACAGATATAACACATTGGACAAAAACGGTGTACCGAAAGAATACAAATAATTGTAGAGGCTAGAAAAAGTTCAAGGTGCAGACTAATCATTATTATATAACATTGTAGCTACGTGTTTTATCTGTGTTAAAGCATCTGAAATGTTTCCTCCTGGCACATTGGTCGATGGAAAATATGTACAACAATTTTGACCTATTACAATACACTTATCTTCTTTAGCTAGCCGAATATATAAGGCAATTAATAAATAACTTTGTTTGTAGAGTTTAGAAACATTTCTTGTATTGAACATGTAATGAACATGAGTTCAATTGTTTTAAAATATGTTCCACCCGAACATATAAAATAGGATTTCAAAAAACCTTATACTTCCGCCTATGAGTAGACTATTATAAGGAACATGTTACTTATATCACGTTATGGTCTAAAAAAGTTTTTTTCTAACAATTTTAAATGTGCATCTAACCTTACCTGTCAGTGCGCACATGCTTCTATTATTATATGCTAATGCACTTCCACACCACCAATACCAGTCAGGAATGTATATGTCCAAACCTGTGTTAAAGAAAGGGTAAAGTAAGTAATAGGGTGGCACCAGATAGTACATTTTTTATATCCGGCCAGAATGGGAAAGCACCGGATATCTGAGGCACTATCCTCCCGGAACCGGATAGTTGGTGCTCAGATCTATTTTGTAATAGCACCTCATTATAGCAATTATGTAGAATTCGACTACCAAAACAGAACTAATAACTAAACAAGAATCTGTATTCAGTTCAGTTTCAGTTGTAACTTCAAGTTAATTTCTTAACATTATATTCTTAAAGTCATTTTATCATTGCTGTGATAAGTTTGTAAAATTTGTAAAATAAGTGAAGAGAAAATAATGACTTTAACTTCCAAAGTTAGTTTATTAACATTACATTCTTTAAATTAAAAAGTTAAAGTAAATCTTAGCATTGCTGTGAGAAGTATAACTGTAACTCTAACAGTAGACATCAGTAACAGTTAACTAAAACAACAAAGTTCAAGGTGGTCCAATACAGTTTAAGACGGCACACTAGATGGAGGAGCTCCCAAGTATCTGCGTGCCATTGATGCCAGATGTGGAAACCTGTCCTTATCTTCTCCCCACCATGTTGGCATGTTGCTGGTTCATGAAATGAGTGGCTCTGCCAGGTATTGTTCCAATTCCCAGTCACCACCATTTGGTGTTGAGGCTGACTGGGTTTGTTGAGTGTCAGGTGTGTGTTTACTTGCCTCAAGCAGACTATCTATCATGACATTCAAACAAGCTGGTCTTTGATACTGAAATTAGTGGTGGGACTTAAAAAAATTTAATCGAGTTAATTACAGGGTCTGTAATTAAAAAATCGCAATTATTTTGCTACTAAAATTTTGAATGAATGCACGTATATTCTTAACAACAAACATGTTTATTGCTTTTT
>JAOUQU010167861.1:0-14684 GCA_028566735.1 Ammoglanis amapaensis | reverse complement strand
ATGCATGACTGGATGAATGTCATGAAATATAAATGGACCGAAGTGCTTCATGATGTTTAAAGTTCAGAGATGTAACAGCATAAATAAAGTTTTGGCAAAATGTATTTACCGGTGAGGTCTGAGAGACGAGCATGGGCATGAGCCAGATCACGACTCAGAGACGCAATGACCACACCCTGCTTGACTACGTCCTGTTGAGATGCTACAAGTGATGTCCTGAAAAAGAAATAATGTTTCTAGCATGCAATACGTTAAAGTAATGAATCAGTTTAAAATACCAGTTGTTGCAACATAATATTTAATTCTAAACAAGACATTTTGTCTAGGAGATAATGATAACACTGGTGTGTATGTCCAGTTTGAGTGTAAAAGCTAGGCTATCTAGCATAATAGCATATTGTATTAAATATTAAAATATTAACATATTGCTTTTGATTCTTAGTAAGCAGAGTTAAATGTCTCTTACAAACAAAAGCATTTTAAAATGTTTAAAATAAATATCTAGTTGTAAAATGCTTCTCTGTCATGTCCACATTACCTGAGAGAAGATATCGTTTCCTCCAGCTGCTGTTGATCTTTAGATTTCTCTGATGGAACACTGGGTTTTTCATCCTCCGACCGATTCACAGCCTCTATAGTATGTTATTAATAAAATAATATTTGAAGGAAATATCCATAACACAAAGGTCAGCATAAATCAGAAATGTATATTCACCGGTCTGTGTAATGATCGAACATTAACACGCATAATTATTCTAATAAATAATTCAATAATAATGAAAACTTGATGATTGATTGAGGTTAAATAATGTCTCCCCAATGCTCCATATCTTTTAAACTTCTATTTAATATCTAAATGTCTTCTTTAATATATTTTAACTGCCTTAAATAGATAATTATTTGTTTGTTTGATATGCAAGGGATTTCTAGAAAGTTTCAGCACATGTCATATAAAATAAAATAAAACAATGAGGGTTGTAATCGTGTCTGATAATCCGGATTCAGAGCCATCCAGATTTTAGCCTTTTAGGCGCTCAAAGAAATTTTATTTTTTTTAATGTGATGATGATGTGAAAGATTAAATCAGCAGCTATATGCTCAACCCAAACCTTTTTATAAAGTCATAATGACATTGAAAATAACATTACAAACTCAACGCAATCACAACCTTAAAGTCACAACCTTTGGACTGATAACCCAAAGTTCTCGCCACTTGCCTTCCACTGTCCCTAAATGTTATATATTTTTAAAAATGTTTCAACTCATGCTATAAATATTGATGTAAAAATACATATAGTTGGATAAAATGGATGACAGAGCGTTTTAGTGGTTAGCATGGTTACGTCACAGCAAGAACTCCCGAGGTATCTAGTGTATTCAGCAAGTGTGTGTCCACCATGATCCTAAATAAAATAAGCCGTAATAAAACTAGATCATGTTTGGATGGATAAAATTTTCCTTAAACATGGAAAGAAAGGAAAGAAAAAATATGAATGTTAGAAATCCTTAATTAAAACCTTTAGGAAAATAATACAACTTTCAGAATAATAAATATTATCTTTAAAATAGTAACAGACAAACACAAACACACCTGTTAGTTTCTGTGTTAATGAGTCCTTCTCCTCCTGCATCTCTGCCACTCTCTGATGAGTTGATCTCATTTGTTTCTCCAAAGCAACGATAGTGTGAGCATGCTGACGAACCTTGAATTCGGTTTAATAAGCAAGTCAAGTCAAGTCAAGTTTATTTCTATAGCGCTTTTTCCAATAGAGATTGTCTCAAAGCAACTTTACAAAATGCAGGATGAACAGAAACCCCTGTCGAGCAAGCCTAGGGCGACTGTGGCAAGGAAAAACTCCCTAAAAATTACAGGAAGAAACCTTGAGAGAACCAGACTCAACAGGGCCCATCCTTCTTGGGAAAAGCTATAAGCACCCATAAGCTATAATGCAGAATATAAAGCTAATTGCTGATGATCCCGAAACAAACCGAGAAATGTACTGTTACCTGCTCTCTGTACTCTTCAACGTCCACTCGGGTCCGTTCTCTTTCTTCTTCCACTCCGGTTTGCAAAGCCTCTTCCACTTGTTTTCTCCACTCGTCCTCTCTCTGTTTTTCTTCCTTCATTCTCTCCTTCCACTGTTGCTCCTGGACCTCTAGTTCTCTAACTCTTTCTTTCAGGTCGCTTTCTCTTTTCTTTGATTTTTCTATTGTAGTGCGCCACTTCACCTCATGTGTCTCATTCTCCAAACGTAAAGTGGCCTGAAAGAAGATGTTGTGATTTATAGAAAAACACAAATTTATCTCCAAAACACAAGAATAATGCAGCTTATTTTAAAAGATGCATGTGCATTTAATTCTGACACTAAATGCTGTTGAATACAGTTTGTTGACTTTAATTAATAATAGTTTGAAAACTATTATTCTCGTGAAACTTCAAAATATAGTGCAGTTATTTTTAATAAAACAAAATTTGCAAGCATCCATTTCTGAAATCCCTTCATCATTTAGTTTTACCAGCATTTAATCCTATTTAAGGACATGGCAGTACACACCGGATGAATACATTAAACACCTGTACAAACCACCAGTCTGTTGCAGGGTACAGAGACAAACACACACAAGTAACTCCAAGTATCCTGACTGCATGTCTCTTGACTGTGAAACCGGAGTACCTGAAGAAAACCGACTTATACATGGAGCGAACATGAAAATTCCACACAGAAAGTCCCAGTTTGCCCGGGAATCGAACCTGGGACTTCTTGCTGTGAGGCGGCAGTCTAACCACTAAGCCACCTTGCCACCCCATTCTAAAATAAAGAGGAAAAAAGCGGTAGTTATTACACCGTTGTGTGTGAGACTGCTGTGTGTGAAGGTCCTGGTAGGTTGATTGCAATGCATCCCACAGCTCATGGGTGTAGACAATCTACAAGAACGGATGCCTACACAAATCGGCTGAAAATGCCATCCATGTCTACTAAGCTATAACTTACTTCAGATTGTTTCGCCATTTCAAGATCTGTTCTTATCTTATCCAGCTGTATCCTCATTGTATTCTCCACTTCTGCCTCTCTTTTCATAACCTAAACAAAGAAATAATTCTAGTACAACAACTTCAGTAAACAACTGCAATTCGCAATTGTATCATGTAATATAAATATCAATGAAGGATAGTTTTTATTATTTGGTTCTAGTTGGGATTTGCCAGGTGATGGGTGGTTACTTGGGAGCTTTTAATGCAAATCGTGTATTTATTATGTCACAGATGCCATAGAAGTCATTTTTCCTGATACCAAAATATTGTAATAATTTATTATATAATATTAAAATTTAAGATTGTATTAAAACTTACAGTGTTTATAAGAACAGTAGAGACCCACATGATCAAATTTTATTTTGCACTTATTACTTATTGCTGTAATATTGGAAAGATTGTAGAAAACAGCTTTGGTAAAATACTAACATTAAAACTTTAATTATTATGCTTGATTAAATTTTTAGGTCAAATCATCTTAACATGTCTAAAACAACCATTGTTATTGTTTTTTTTAAACTACATGATAAAGATCATTAAACAAATATGATTTTCATGTCAGCACAAGAGTGCATGACTAGTGCTGTCACAGCAAGAAGAGTCTGGCTCAGATTTCAACTGGTCCAATGTAACTACACGTATGTGTTCGATCTTACCACAAACACAAACTACATTGAATTAAGTCTACTTTACCATAACGGTGATTGTAATAACATCACCTGCAGTCTCTGAAGCTCCAGTTCCTGTTTCATCGTCTCCAGTTCCCTCTGCAGTTCACCAGCGTGGATTGTTTTCTCTTCAAGTTGCTGCTGATTTGCCTGCCAGAATAAATGCTACGTTAGTTATTGATCTGTGTGCTGAAATATTTGTAGTAAACAAAAAAGAAACATAATTAGACCTTTAGTGTTCTCAGTTCAGACTGGGTTTCTTGGTGTTGTTGACATAAAGACTTTATAGCAAAAGCAAATCCTATGGAAGCAGAACATAAAAGCCGTTGACCATTGGTTTTATGACCCTGAATGACCTTGATGTTTTGAAAGTTATTTTAATGATTTCTCCAATTTCTGATTACCTCCAGTCGTCTCTGAGACCTCGATCCCTGCATGAAGCAGTGTGTCAGCAGTTTCCTGAAGCAGTGCATGTAGACAGAAATGACAGAAATGAATAATTACAGTTCATTGTATTTACTAACTGACTTAAAATTACTGGCATGTTCAAGTTTTGTGCAATTAAAATGATAATGATTATTAAAAATATGGTAACAAGAGATCTAACAGCTCCAAACAGCTCTGCCAACCACCAAAATGGGCATCTTCAGACTGGTCATCAGAGTGGATGTCACCATTAGCAATAGTAATAATGTAATATAATATGACTAGATTGGGAAAAATAGGGGAATGCAAAAACAAAACTGGTGTTTACATTTACACACTAGTAGTAAAATTACACAATAATAAACTTTAAGCATGGTAACTAATCAAATCAAAGTTTATTTGTCACATACATAGTTATACACAGTACAACCGGCAGTGAAATGCTTTGTAACTACTCCATCCTAACACTTAAAACTTAGAATTACGGTTAACAAGCTAGAAAAATAGAGTATAAATGAACCTAATAATTGTAAACAATGAGTTGGTTTGTTGTTCTAGTTGTCGTGACATTACCTGTAATATAACTAGTCTGGCTTTGAGTTTCTCGCTTTCTTCGTCCACCAATCTCTGGGTCTTTATTTGCTCCACAAGTTTTTGTTCCAGGTCCTGCACCTTGCAGGCAAACGCCTGTTTCTGTTCGGCTAGCTGTAGTAAACGCTCCAACATCTGCACAGATGACACAATCCGAATCACTGAGGATGTTTGGAATAATAAATTAATGCACAGCAGGATTAATGAATTACCAGACTGATTAAATATAAGTATTAAGGTTTACATTACCTTTTCCTCAGACACAGTTTCAGAAGTTAAAAGCACACGCTTCAGAATTGTTCTGCAAGTATTTTCATACTGTAAGAAAATATAATTTTTTACTCACATAAGTATATCTACTCAATACAAAATATTCTTTTGAAAAAAAAAATACTCAGTTACCTTTGTCTGTGTTTGTCTTAGTTCTGTTTGAGCTTTTAGTTCTCGTTGGAGTGTGTCTTGTTGCACTTGCTTTACTCTGCTAATCTCTGACAGCAAGGACGTTTGTTCCTACACCCCAATACACACATAAAAAACCAGCAGGAGAACAACTGTACTTTTGCAACAGAATTAAAGAACCCAGAAGGGGCACAGGTTCATTACTACCAAATTAGTCACAGTTTGCCCCCTGAGCAAAACCTGTAACCCTTGATTGCTCAAAAAATGCTGTTTTGTTGTCATTTTGAGTCGAAAAAGACATAGCAAAGCATCCATCTAATCAATCACTATAGAAGTGATGATGTTATCTTTAGTACGCATTTATCCAAATAAAAGATTATATTTACCCAAGAAAGAATAATTTGCAGATGACTTTATGAGAGTGTATTCTCTGTTAGGTCTGACCTTTGTAATCTGTTCCAGTTTGTGTTTGAGTGAGTCTCTCTCTGTGTTCAACTGCTTTACTTCTTTCTGTTTCTCTTTTAGGGTTCCTCTCAACTGCTCTACTGTCTGCAGAAAACACCCATTACTTAGAATGAAAAAGTATAATAGCACCGATGATGCACAGACAAATAAGATTACATGAGCACACCTTTTTAAGAGATTCCACCTCTTTCTCTCGGTTAAAAAACTCTTCCTCGTATTTTTCAGCTTCTTTCATTTTTGAGAGCTGTAGGGAAAATGCATTTAAATCAAATACAATGAATATAAACTTAAATGCAAAATAGCAGGTGAGACAATAGAAACCTTGTTAGTCATGTTACTGAACTGAGCATCCTTAAACCTGATGTCTTGTCTAAGTTTGTCAACTTCAGCAGCCAGTTTTAGTCTCTGTTTCTCCCGAGCCGAGAGATCCTTCTGCAAGCTGTCCACCATTGCTAAAGTTAAAGAACATAACCAGGTTTGTACATCCCAAATTTGAAACCAAAAATATTTGAATGTTACATCAATTTCTGTAACTGCAGAAAAAGAAATGTAATTGTGTCGTGTTTGGTAGCATTTTTGGATAAATTAACTTATGTGAATCTTTCCCAACAAAAATAATAAAGTTGAAATGTCTCCTCCTTACTGATGAACATTTAGTGAACTGTTTGCGAATTGGAATGAGCAATGTTTGTCAAGATCTCACTGACACCATTAAGTACAAATCATCATATAAGGTTACAGGGAATTTTTGTCGCTTGCTTACTTGCTCTGTAATGCTGATGGGAACCAGATTTTACCAACAATTAAAAAAAGCTTCCTAACTAAACTAAGTAATTCAACCATAAAAAGTAGCCCAACCATAACAAGTATCTGCCCTTTTGGCCTAAATAATACAATTTAAGCTGTAAACGTGTGGGTATGGCTGCCTTAAACTACTTTCGGTGTGGCCAAACGTGTGCCTCAAAAAAATTTAAAAATCTGTTTGCAAGATTCTAATTATATTATATATAAACAATAACAAAAATAGTAAAGGCTTATAAAGACAAAACAACAGAAAAGTATGGGCAATATTGATCAGCAAGCAACATTCATTAAGTTTGATTTATTTTCTTAGACTATTTAATTAAAATAAGGTATTCACACAATTAAAATTCAGTACTTTTACCTGTTGATTTGCTACTCTCCCTCTTCAGCTTATCTGTCTCTCCTCTGAGAAGGCGAATCTTCTGATTTTTCTCTGCTACAGCCTGCTCAAAATGATCACCAGATCTCGCCTGCATCTCCAGCATCTATAAACACACAATAAAACCTTAATAATCTACCTTACATTACATATTCATACATTATGTAAAATATCCACCTCTGGTCTTTACACAGAAAATGTCAATCTTAATCTCCACCTGTTTTTTGAGCTCCTGTATTTCCTCTTTTTTCTCCTCAATGTCTTTTGCCAGGTTGGTAAGCTTATGTCTGATGTCTGGATCACTCTGGATGCTCTGAGAAAGTTGCAGCCGAAGTGCTGATATCTCCTCCCTCAAAGCTGCAATCACATATTCTGTTCTCAGAGCTTGAGACACTGATACACCGCTCTGTTCCTCATTACACCTTACACAGTTCTCCTCCTGATAAGAAGAATGACACCAAAATGATGAACCACACTTTAAATACATGGGAAACATATTATGGAAACACATTACAGTGGGATGGTTCGATTCAGTCCATTTAAGAAACACTGGATTTGTAATTGCCAGACATTGCTAAATGGAGAACATTTTAAACATTGTGTTAAACCAACCTGCATTAAATCTTGTAGGCTGTTAGAGCTCCTAGACATGCCCAAAGTTCTGGAAATGAGTCCTCTTGTGCTACTTGGCCAACACCCTACAATAATCAGAAACTATCATAAGCACAGGTAACGTTTTCCAGTGCCAAGAACATTATACTCCTTACAGTCCTACCATTTATTTAATAAAATATTTCACAAAAAAACATTTATTTAAAATTTAGTTGATTAAAGCAAATAAATTAAGAAGTAAGATGTTTCCAACTGATGTGTCTTGATAGAGGTTGAACCATCCATTTGGCCACTTGGTATCTATCCTAAAATCTGTACCACAGCCCAGTAATTAGCGTAATTAAAAGAAAGAGAACCAAACTACTACCTGGTTTGAGGGACTGGGTTGGCCAAGGCTCTGCTGATTTTGGGCTCAGACTGCTGTGTTTAGCTCCTGCACTAGCAGGTCGAGGTCTACTGGGAGGATGAGGAGTAATTGAAGAGGACTGAGTAAAACTTCTTACTCGAGAAGGTGAAGCAGCAGATCGGGCACGTAAAAAAGGAAGCTAGGACAGAACGGTGTTGAGCGTACTGATTAAATGTTAACAATCAAAAACAGTGTAGCTACAATAAGAATAAAAATCAAGGTTTAAGATGCTATGAGAGAACCACAAATATATCAGAAAAGCATAGAAACCACTACGCGTCATTCTCAATATATACGAACGTTTCTATTGACTAACCGGGTATGTTGGGTCCACTAAAAGTTTGTAGGTTGAGCCACCATAGCCAAAATGGAGTTCGTCTCCTGGTGACAGACGTATGGCTGCATTGTGAATACGACAGTCATTGACATAGGTCCCATGAATGGAGTTTAGATCAGTCAGAACATAGACGTGCTCTGTTTCATTCCATTCAATTGTAGCATGATGATCTTCCACACCACCATTCTATCAAGCAAAAAAAAAACATTTAAATCATATCAGGGCAATCTGGGGCTTTCTGTGTGTGTCTGTGTGGCTCTGCTGAGTACTCTGGTTTCCTCCCACAGTCCAAAGATATGCAGTTATACTTCAGAGATACTGAAATTGACCCTTGTATGTGCCTGTATGCCTGTAAAATGGCAACCTGTTAAGGTGCTTAGTGTACTCACCCAGTGTGTGTCCCACCGTGACACTAAACATCTATCTATTCATTTATCGTCCGTTTTCCCAGTTCCTGGGGTAGGATGTAAATGTTTGGAGCAGAGTTTTCCGTCCGGATGCCCTTCCTGACGACAACCACCAGTCAGTGGCGGGAACTTGTGAGACTACGGGACAATTTCACATTTCTGATCAACCTAGTGCATGTTTTTGGACTGTGGGAGGAAACCGGAGTACCCGGAGGAAATCCACTCTGACACAGGGAGAACATGCAAACTCTGCACAGAAAGTCCCCAGCCCGGCCTGGGGATCGAACCCGGGACTTCTTGCTGTGAGGCGACTGTGCTGTAACCACTCAGCCACCGTGCCGCCCCAAGTCTGTAACTAAAGTCATTTTGGATAAAGGCGTCAGCTGAATTATGGAAATATCACTGTTAACATGATTGATTTGAGAATGAAGGAAGTGATAAATACATGTTCTGATGTTTGTTTTCCAAATGTTCTTGTACGGTGTTGGCTAGTTTAACTGATAAACCATTAAGGCACGAGACAACTAAAGCCCGTGTAACTACTCGACGGTACGCAGGTAATGTTAGCTCACATGTAAACGATGTAAACAATATAAACGTAATTCAGCAGATCCAGTCACGTTCAGGAGAAAAATGTAGAAAGAACAAAACATTTAGGGATTGGAACCTATTTATTTACTAAACTCGCCTGACGCATGACTTCAGTGGTCTGTTTTTACTGTCACTAGCTCCCCCACAAGCTAAATAAGTAAAATCTTTACCACCAGACATACCAGATTAACATATTATACATTTTTGTGATATTATATTGCGAACAGATTTAGTGTGATATTATATTTCAGTTTCAGATACTTTCTTTTGCATACAATTGGATGTCCAACAAAGTTCGAGTTAGTATAAAATATCAATGTAGTGAATTATTCTTCACTAACCTAACCCTAACCCTAGTCAATTCAAAAGTTTGTTCAATATTTCAGGGCCGTTGTACGGGAAAAATCATAAACATTTGAATACAGATAGAGAGTTCTTCATGAGGATGAAGTGCACCGTCACCAGCAAAGGGCGTAATGTCAACCTTAAATCAGCCAGCTGGAAGGTAGGTACACATTGCATACTATTGCCCATTGTATATATTTATATATCTCTAGAACATTGCTCGTTAAATTAGATGTTTATTTATTACTTCTGATCCATAAATAGCGTATTTGTGTCTTATTCTGTGTGTGTGTGTGTGTGTGTGTGTGTGTGTGTGTGTGTGTTTTAAGGTGTTGCACTGCACAGGGCATCTCAAGGTGTACACCAGCTGTCCCCTTCATGTTCTATGTGGCTTTGCCGAACCTCCTCTCACTTGCATGGTGATGTTGTGTGAGCCCATCACTCATCCAAACAATGTGGAAACTCCACTTGACAGCATGACCTTCATAAGCCGACACAGCATGGACCTTAAGTTCATCTACTGTGATGAGAGGCATGTAGCACAATCATAATTCTTCACTTCGGTACTGTATGTTTAAAACATTTGACTGGTTATGCCTGTAGAAAGGATGTAGATGGTTGAGAGACACGTGTAGGTGCAGGTTAAATGTCTAGGCCATGTATTTGTTTTGCTTCACTAAACATTTCATCTATAAATGTGCTAGCAATTGTACATGATTTGTGTTTATTGTTCATTAATGTAGGTATCCTCCAATGTATATACACAATTAACAGATCCACAGACATTAATCATGTCTTTTCCAGAATATCTATTAGGATTTTTTATTATTATTTCACTATAATAATCTCTCAAGTCTAATTAGGCTTCACTCAATTACCAAACACACATAAACCCGCTTTTTACAATGAGATCGAGTAACAGCGGGCAGAGCCAATCATACAGTAAGAAATGGCAGAGCCAGTCCATGAGCTTGTGAGTGGTCTAAACAAGCTTATACTCTCTAATTAACTCGAATGCATGTCTTCGGACTGTGGGAGGACACCAGAGTCACTCGAGAAAACTCACACAGACATGGGCAGGACATGCAAACTCCATGCAAGGACTTTTTGCTGGGAGGCAACAGTGCTAAGCACTTTGCCACCATGCCACCCACAGTGACATTGACATCCAAAACTGCTGGTATATTATATTAGATATTATATTATATAGTATAATAACTTAATATTTACTGCTTAGGTAAATGAACTATATCTATGTATTTTATATCAAAAAGTAATACTTTCCTCATGCAGGAGTTAATAAGTGTCATGTTTGTGTTCATTATGTAAATATAATATACATCATATCAGAAAAAAAATCGCTCATATGTACGTATATTTAGAAATTTATAATGAACACCCTATTTTGTTTGATACAAGAGAACTATGGACTACACACTATGTATAGGGACGTCATCTTTCACTACCATTCTACATCAGTCACATTGTCAATCAAGGGAAGCCAACACATTTAATTAAACTAAACAAAAGAAAACAAAACACTCTTACTTAGGGAATTGAATCATTTTGTGTTTTGCAGTGTTAGAAAGCTACTGGGATACACACCAGAGGACTTGGCTGGACGTTCAGCGTATGACTTCTATCATGCACTGGATTCAAACAACATGACCAAGTGCCACCAAAACTGTAAGAGCTTTCTTTTTACATTTGCAGCTATTTATAGTAGATCGATACAGTGTCTTATATTTATTTGAAATAGCTTAGCTCAATTAAATAAAGGCTTCACATTATATCATACATGATTTTATATATTTCGATAAAACATATTGATAGCAATGTATTTTTAAAAGATTAAACCTATGTGAATTTATAAGTCACTCTCAATTCAAACATTGAGTGAGGAGAGCAGATGTCTTGCTTGGACCCAGGAATTGTTTAGTTATTTATAAACTCAATGGTTATTGCATTGCACTGTTTCTGTGCTTAGCAGATTCCCCAGTGCAAATGTTCCACTGCAGCTAAATAACGTTACATGTTTACTTGAAATGTTTTATGGCTTTGCTGGTCAGTCCTGGACAAAGGCAATGTGCAAAGTCTGAACCTCTGACATTGAGAAAGAAACATTTTGGTCATGAACATGAATATTATGATAATATAATTAATATAGCACTAACCATTAAGCCATTGTGCCACCCTAACTTCTTAACAACTTTAAAATGTACCATTGCAGAAGTTCACATTTTTGTATAATAAACTTATTGGTATTATAAATAGTCATAGCCAAAATTTTAGGGTAAATGTTCTCACAGGACTTATAAATAAATCAATGAAAAAGTAAATAAACATAATTTTACATGATTTACAAACCAGTTGTGTGCTTACATTTTTACTTTGTAATGAATTTAAACTTCTGCTTCTATTTAACCTAATGTTCATAGAGGTAGACACCCACTATACATGAATGATAGACTGTATGGAATGTATTGTATCGAGCGTGTTAATAAATGTCTGTTGTGTTTAGTGTGTGGCAAGGGCCAAGTGGTGAGTGGTCTGTATCGAATGCTGGCTAAACGTGGAGGTTATGTGTGGTTAAAGACACAGAGCACCGTCATCTACAACACCCGCAACTCTCAGCCACAGTGCATCGTATGCATTAACTATGTCTTAAGGTTAGTGTGAAATGAATGGCATATTGTAAATAGTTCATTATTTTATTCATTTATTTATTGAGCATCATGTTTTCATGTGAAAAAAACCTCCGTTAAACTTTTTCTATTATCAGAACTTTCTCTTTGCTGGGGAGAAAGTGCCCATACTGCAGCTAATCAATTGTATTGTGAATAGTTTTTATGGTTTAGGTTATAATATCGTGATTACACTGTTGTATAATTAGATTCCAATACACCAAAACACCCAACAGCATTACACTACCACTGCCATGCTTAACTGTTTCGGTTAAGTTTTGTTTTAGTTCGTTTGTCTGTTTTATGTTTGCTAAGCTCTGGCTATAGTTTCATTTTCCATGTGCCGTGGATTTCTGTAAAATAACTTTATAATCACAACATTGAAAACAAATTTCTACAATTTTAAGTCTTTGGACTTTTCATGTATTTCAGTGATGTCGAAGAGAAATCTGTCGCGTTCTCCATGGATCAAATGGAGGCGCTCTTCAAACCTTGCAAAATGCTGCAGACCTGTAAGCCTCTCAGCTTGGGCTCCGAACCTACGAACATGCTCATCACTAAGCTCAAGGAGGAACCCGAGGACTGTCCACAGCTTGTGCCGACACCGTCAGATGCTGTCACTGCTCTGGACTTTGGTCAGACTGTCACCCACCGCTACCTATATCCTAATAACTTCTGTCTGTACTCTTACCCAACCCTTGACAGCATGTTCACCCCTCTCCTACATGCATGAACTCTTGTATCGTTCTTCTTAATCGTCATCGATTTGTACATCAGGACTTCAACACGCACAAACACAGTGGTAGTTTAGTGCTTTGCAAAATAGCAGCTATTGTAAAACTGCATGGTTGTTGCTTGGCTTTGCAGGAAGGGAAGCAAAATAAGATAATAGATTTTATTTTTACATTGCATAAAGTCCATGAATAGGATGACATGCAGACATAGTTGATGCATTATTAATTTACTTTATGTAAAAAACTGTCTTTTTAAAGTTTGCATTGTATTAAAAAAACATTTCATCCAAGTGTTCACCACTTGTGGCATTGATACGTTACGTTATAAATACTGTCCAAATATTTATTTTATGACTTTTTGTTTTTTTGCATAATGAAAAAAAATTACTGCTCTAAAGGATGAACCGTTTAGTTGATGGCAATTGTGTAATTTTTGTATATCAGCGGATTCTTGATACTGATATGACCACTCTGGCTCTATATAATCATATTGTACCAAACAACACAGGTTTTGTTTTACAAAATATCATTTACATCACAAGTATTATTGTTTTAGTTAATATTTAACCCATTTAAAACATAAATACAGTCATGAATAACACTGGAGAGAAAATTTCAACCCAAACATTGTTAGTATCAGTTCTGTGGATTCATATTTGTGATTTGTCTTTGTTGATAGATAGATTGTCTTTTTCATAGATATCTGGATAAACAGATTTAATATATAGAAATGTATATATCATGTTCACATCCTATATATTTTTTATATTTACACATTTCTTGTATACAGTTAGATTGCATATAACTTCCACAGAGTTTATACCACACCATTGATTTCAGTTTCGTTGTCTAGGCGGAGTTTCGTTGTCTTTGGGTTTTGTTTTACGCCTCATCCATGTTCTGCTTTGCGTTAACAGGAAGTTCAGAGTTTGAAGATCCAGCTGCCTTCTACAAGTTTCCCCACCAGTCTGCAGTCAGTAAACTGTGGGAAATCGAATCTCCACTGCAGAGTCACAGCAGCCTGAATACAATTTTCTCCGGCTCAACAACATCCCTGAGCAATACCAGCAGCTGCTCCAGCGTAAGATGTGTCTACATCTTTTAGTTTATACATGCAACATGCAATGTTTTATACTATATATATATATAAGCACAACATCACAATAAACAATAAATGAACTGAGAAGAACTGAATCGAATTTCAGGTCTTTCTTTTTAAGTTTTCATACATGATCATACATTCTTCCTCAAATGATTAAATATGATTAACTTCCATATGTTTTTATTATAATTGTGGCATCTCCTTATGCTAAACAGCCTGACGGTGCTGGAAGAGGTTACTATGGAGATGCAGAAGCTGAACTGAAGTTTGAGCTGACAGAAAGGCTGTTTGCCCAGAACACTAATCACAAGAGTCCTACTGAACCAGAGGTCGGTACATCTATCTGTCTGTCTGTCTATCTGTCTATCTGTCTGTCTGTCTGTCTATCTATCTATCTGTCTGTCTGTCTATCTATCTATCTATCTATCTGTCTATCTATTTGTCTGTGTTTTTATCCATCTATCTATCTGTTTGTCTGTCTATCTATCTGTCTGTCTGTCTGTCTATCTATCTATCTGTCTGTCTGTCTATCTATCTATCTATCTGTCTATCTATTTGTCTGTGTTTTTATCCATCTATCTATCGGTCTATCTATCTATCTATCAATCGGTCTGTCTGCCTGTCTTTTTATCTATCTATCTATCTATCTATCTATCTATCTATCTATCTATCTATCTATCTATCTATCTATCTATCTATC
>JAOUQU010167434.1:0-14692 GCA_028566735.1 Ammoglanis amapaensis | reverse complement strand
CACACACACACACACACACACACACACACACACACACACACACACACACACACACACACACACACACACACAGAGCCCTTAAAACCACTAAATTTGTATGAGTTTAAAGTATTAAGGAGGATCTTCAGATCGGTTGTGTACAGCCAATCTGGCAACCCTTTTTCTGCCTTCAAACACTAAATTAGTACACGAGTTTATGAAAGGATTAAGGAGGATTTATAATCCACTTTTGTGCAGCCAATCTGACAACCAAACTTCAATAAAAAAACCTCCAAACGGATCTCCGGACCTCACTTAGAGAAAATGATGAAATCCTGAATTCATAAAGTTCATTAATCTTGCGGTTTAAACCTCTTGTGACCCCATGTGGGGTCCTAAAACCAGGGCGGAGGCTCGCTCAGAGGGGGGGAGGGGGGTGTAAGTGGATGGGTGGGTAATGATCCCACCCTTGGAATTTGGAGGACGTTTTGGCGGGGAAACGCTCGACCTCTTATCTGGACTAATAAATAAGCCGTGATGTTTAAGGTCCTGCACAGCTGTGGGGCCGAGGGCCACACCCGCCCCGCTCTGAGCCCCCTCAGAGGCACGGAGAATGGCCCCCATTCATTCTGCCCCGGCACACCATGCACAACTGAAATCGAACCCGGACCGCTCGGGTGGAACCGGACCTCCTATCATTAATGCTGCCTGGACTTGGCATGAGTAGAGACGTGAGAGTCTTTACCCACAATGCAATGCAATCCCTCGACACTCGCTTTATGTTTGGTTATTTATTATGTTTTTATATATTTTTTAATAAACGAAAATATTGTATTTGGTGATGATTTTAGTTCTCGATTATGAAGGTGTTTGTTTGTACGTGGTAACTTAGTGAATAGCTGTGGTGGCGCCCCCTGCTGTTAAACATAAATAATGATTCATGAATCGTGCACAGATGAATTGATTGCTGATTCGCTGAACCCCAGGGGTGTTAGTGGAGGGGCGACGGAGGTGGTTTCGGTAGAGAATTTGGGTATGTATTGTGTTGAATCGGGTTGCCAGATTTCTGTCAGAAAAATCTTCCTCACTCTCAGTGCTGTGTGTGTGTGTTTGTGTGTGTGTGCGGGTCTCTGATCTGTTTTTAAGGGGGTTATGACTAATATTAAAACTTGGTCCATTCATCTTTAAAATGCATGAATAAAATTGGGTTGCCAGATTGCATATACACCTTATGTGTGATTAACAAATAGCTAAGAATGGTTGCCAGATCAGGCCTGAGAAATCCTTCTTTATTTTGTTATTAGTCAGTCGGTGAGTCCGAGATGTTCTATTGTCCTTCCTCCTCCTGTCTGTGTGTTATGTGTGTATGTCAAAGTACATCGTGTGTGTGTGTGTGTGTGTGTCAATCCATCGTGTGTGTATGTTAAGGTTAAGTGAACCCAAGTTAATGAACTCTAGATCAGTCGAGCGCCTCGAACCCTGAACCCCTGACCGTCTCCGCCTCATCCTCGCCATGAGTGGGTGCTTTAATAACTCACCCGAACATCTGTAAACATCTGTGAAGTGTCTGGTGTACGGGCGTGTTCCGTAGCCCTTCCAGTCGGTGTGGTCTTGTAATTAGGAACCTGATGCCGATCTGAGGAAGGGTGTGTGGGGGGGTGTAAAGGGGGGGGGGGGCTGTTGGAATTAGGCCCAGGGCTCATGAAAGCCAAATGCTTTGTTAGTGGGGGGTCCCGGAGGAGGTGTGGAGGGCATTTTGGGATTCTCACCGAAGTGTGACGTGTGTAAGGTTCGACAGATGAAAGCAGAGAGAAGCTTCACACTTCTGCACTTCTCTGTAAGAACTTTAGTTTACATGCTAGGAGCCGGCGGGACGTCACACAGGATCAGAACATTGAATTCTCTCACAGGGGAACGTTCCCGACACTTCGGTGTTCCCGACACCTCGGCGTTCCTGCCACCTCGATGTTTGGGACACTTCAGTGCGGTGGAGCTTTAAAGTTCCCTGGTGGGAACGTGGAGTTTTAAGGGAAACATTGCGTTTGGGGAAATGTGTTGTTAATAGGCTAGACGCTTTACAAGAATGTGGAACCGTCTCCCGTACCTCAACTGGCTGTAGAATTAGAGCAGTAGGTTTTTACCCAGAATGCAGTTCCACCGTCCTGTCTCTGCTCTGAGGTTCCTCGAGACGTTTGTATATGAAAGCGGTTAGAACGAGACTGTTTACGGAACCTCAGACGAGAGGGCTGGAGTGTTCCGGACAGATGCTTTTAACTGGGTGTGAATGGTGTGTGTGTGTGTGTGTGTGTGTGTTGGGGAGGGTTTAAAGGGGTCGGTGATTTTACCAGAGGTGGTGTTGTTAAACCGTGTTAAGAACCAAACATAGGTTCGCTCGGGTGCTCAGTATAACTCTATAAAGAGTGAAACGTGGTGAAGGTGGTGAGATGGGACGCTGGAGAGAAGGTGGGACTGATATCCGGGGGGTTTCAGCGTGTGTGTCTCCTTATATGAGAATTGGGGGGGGGGCTCTGCGTGTGTGTCTCCTTATATGAGAATGGGGGGTGTCCCTTCTTCCATTCTTTTATAGATTTACTTTAGATTGTTTTTAACATTATAAAATATCACAATAATGTTTTAGGGGAAACGTCCAGTTTTAGGGGAAACATTTATTGATTTATTTATTTATTTTGGGGGGGTAGGTGAACACGTTCCAGGCGGTGTTGGGATATGATGAGGAGAACACCTACGCCCTCTTCCTGTACCCAGAGGACGGTCTGCAGTTTTTTGGTGCCAGACCCAAAGAGACCTTCAACGTGGAGATCGAGCTTCCGGCTCGAGTGGGGTTCGCCCGGGGCGAGATCATTAACCTGTTCGTCCTGCGGTCCGAGGGGCCACACTTCAGTCTCACTACCAACGAGCAGTCTGTCAAGAACCTGTATCAGTAAGCACCGGCGCATTAGTACTGAGAAGAGCTCAGATTCTCACTCCATTCTTAAACCTGTTTTGTTCTCGTTTCCCTTCAGGACGGGAAACGTGGGTGTTCCCGGTGTCTGGCTCTTCCACATCGGAAGCGCCGCATCCTTCGAGAACGTTGTCCCCGCCGCGGTCCAGGTGTCCTTAACCCCTCCTGTTCTCAGAGAGCAGGAGGCACTGGGCCCCGCCCCCGAGTACCCCGGTGGGGAGTACGGGCCGGACAACGACTCCTTTGACGACGAGCAGGAGTACAACATCGACCCCGACTTCCACGATCCGGATCCTGCCGAGTCTCGGAATCCTGTCCCGGACCGAGTCACCCCGGATCCCGAGGAACACCCTGAAAATGGGCGTGGCTACTCCCAGGATACTCGGCTGGAGGCGTATCCCAACCTGCCGGATGCCGAGGTGATCAGTGTGGACGAAGACGTGGACGTCCAGTCCGGAGGTCAGACTCAGATTACATTTAAACCTAAATGGACATTGAAGGGGGAAGGTCCAGTGTAAGGAAGGGTGTCTGAGGGAGGGCAGGGTGTCCGGTCTCTCCTCACCGTGTCCTTTCTGTTCCTCTGCCAGTCATTCAGTACTCCACTGAGAATAAGGAGACCTGTGAGCGCTTTCATCACACCTGCAGCCAGAACGCTTACTGTGCAGATTACCCATCGGGCCACTGCTGTCACTGCAGCCCCGGGTTCTATGGTAACGGACGCCACTGCCTCCCGGACGGTGAGTGAAACCCGAGCACCCAGCAGGCGGTTCGATAAAAGAGGTCGTTTTTCAGTGGCTTTCTTTGTTTGTGCCCTCAGGTGCCCCTCAGCGGGTGAACGGGAAGGTCAGCGGGGTCGTCTCTGTGGGTTCGACCCCTGTAGAACTTAACGGGATCGACCTGCACGCCTACATTGTGGTGGGCGACGGACGGGCGTACACCGCCGTCAGCGAGGTCCCAGAGACCCTGGGCTGGGCCCTGATGCCTGCCGCACCCATCGGGGGGGTTTTTGGGTGGCTCTTTGCCCTCAGGATGCCCGACAGCCAGAACGGCTTCAACATTACAGGTGAGAACGTCACAGCGAGTTTCATTAGGTGCCCCACGCTGCACCCTAGTGGGGTTATAATATTACATCATGTGAATCCTTTAACCATATTAAGCTCTGTAGGGGGTGAAATTGTTTTATTCCTGCTCACCTAGTGGTCAGAACTCTCTGCTGTTGATCACAAGGTTGTGGGTTTGAATCCCGAATCTTACATTCCTTCACTTCCAGATTTTTCTGACCCCCCCCTCTCTCTGTGTGTGTGTGTGTGTGTGTGTGTGAAGTTGTTTATTATAAACAGTACTCTGCCCCCCCCGCTGTTTTACGACCTGCTGTGTTTGTTTAGCACTTGCCTCCCCCGTCGGGTCCCGCCCGAGGTCTCTCTCTCTCTCTCTAACATAAACACGGTGTCTCACTATCTCCCGGGTCCATCTGCCACCCCCCCTCCCCCCAGCTCTCTTTAATGTGATGTAAAGCAGGTGCTGGCGGGTCTCCGGAGGAGCACGGGTCTGGATCCAATCACATGATGAGCATCGTTACTGCACAATGTTTCGTACCTCACCCATCATCACACACAGACACACACACACACACAACACAAACACACACTTTTAATAAGGTTTGAATATAAAATGGGAACAACTTTTAATACTGAGACACAAAGTCATCACTAGAGGCTGATTTATATCGTGCGTTGCCTCGGCGACAGTGTTTTGCTCGGAGTGAGGCCCTTATTACCCTCGATAGCTTTACATGGTGTTTAGTTGTAAATGTAAGACCCACGCCCATCTCTTTCTCGCTTGCTCGCTCGTAGGGGCTGAGTTTACCCGCCTCGCTGTCCTGACTTTTTACCCCGGCAACCAACGTCTGACCATCACGCAGACCGCCAAGGGTCTGAACGATCAGAATTACCTGAGCGTGGACACACACCTGGAGGGCAGCGTACCCGCTGTTCCCGCCGGCGCCAGTGTCCAGATGGACCCCTACTCCGAGATCTACCACTACTACCCCTCACGTGAGTTACCAGCTGAGGTGGAGCGAGTACCAGACACACTGTTTCTCGAACCCGGACCTCAAGTGTGTACTCTAACCCCCCTCTCCCTCCCTCCCCCGCCCCCCAGTGGTCACGTCCAGCTCGACGCGAGAGTTCACCGTCGTGTCGGCCGAGAGCGGCGCTCACAAGTTCAGCTTTCAGCTCCAGCAGAACATCACGTACCGCCACTGCAGGCACGCGGCGGCGGTGGCCGTGGCCGGAACGCTACAGCTCAACGTGGAACGCATCTTTGCCATGTACGTGAAGGAGGAGCGCGTCCTCCGATACGCCATCACCAACAAGATCGGCCAAGAAGGAGGTGGGTCAAGATCGGGAAATATCAATCAAATGTTTGCAGGTAAAAGTAATAATGCTCTCATGAGTTATACTTTTTGAACAGAAGGGGGCGCCTTTACCTGTGCAATAGCAGTTTATAATCATTTATGTCACTACTAATTTATTTAAAAATAATTTATATTAAATATTAAAACAACTTGGTGTTGTGACTGTAATGATGAATCTCTTCTGTGTACTGGGTTGCCAGATTGTACGTTTTCTGTGTTTTTGTACGGATTCTTTAATCGACCGCTGAGCAAACCGCCACACTCGAACCCGAGCCCCCTATGTGTGATCCGTGTCAGCGGGTTAACCAGCTGCAAATCCAGCTGTAAATCAGAGCCTCAGTGTCCGGCTGCAGGTCCGATTCTTAAGACAAAGAGTCCTCACAGGGACGGACGGGGAACGGCTCTTTTACATCCTCCACTTACAGAACAAAAAGATCCACAGTTTGTAATTTTTCCGACTCAGCTGTTCTGTCAGCGAGCTAATAAAGCCACCGCGAGGATATGAGGGCGCGCTAACGGATGGAGGGGGGGCGAGGAATATCTCATCAACAATCTCGGGTCTGGTCATTTCAGGACGTAGAACATAAATAATATTTTACAGAACATAAAAATCTCATGTTCTGATGTGAAGGTTCTTCAAGCTGGATGGAGATCTCATGGTTCTTCTAACCCAGATCAGGCTGCTGAGGTACCAGACCTTAAATCAGAAGGTCTCATGTTCGAGAGCAGGGTATCAGGGGCCTGATTTCCAGGGTTCCACCGTGAAGGTTCCCGGGTTCTGTTCCCATATTTAGGATTTCATGGGTTTCTTGTTCGGGTTCCTGTCTTCAGTTCGAGAGCTCCCATCGTAATGTATCAGGGTTCCTGGTTCCAGTGCCCCACATTAGTGGTTCTGGTTCATGTAGTCCCAGTGGAAGGTTCCACATCCCTGAAAACCCTCACAGACCCATCATGTGCCACTGCTGCCTGTCTGTGGGTTCTGGAAGGTCAGCAGGTCTCTGTGTTGGGCGCTAGAGGACGGGCACGAATCCCCATGTACACCCGTGAGAGTCAGTCCAGATGTTCTGCTCTCTAAACTCGGGTGTTTCCAGATGTGAGGTCTCATTTGCACACTTGTCCGTAAGTCTCCCCCAATGTTCCCCGGCCCACCGGGGACCGACAGACCCCCAGCTGCTGTTGTTGCCAGATCCCAGAATTCAGGAGAAGTCCCCCGAGGAAAGAGTTACATGCCTTAAAGGCTCAAGTGAATAATTTAGGAGTGATGTCATGGGATCGTGTTCAGACCCCTCGTCAGCTGGTCCCGTCTGTCCGGACGGTTGTAGTGACGGAAGCACTGCTGAGTCTCGTACTGCACAGTTTTGGGTTTTTCAGGGTTTTGCTTTTATGATTTCCAGGGTTCCGGCCTCCAAAGTTCCAGAGTTGTAAGCTTTTGGGTTCCACAGGTCTCACATTTAGTGTTCCAAGGTTCCAGGGATCTCATCTTCATTCACGGGTTCCCATCATCGTAGTTCCAGAGTTTCAAACTTTGGACTCCCAGGATTTCTGCTTCAAAGGTTCCAGGTTCCCACTGTTTCAGGGTTCCAGGTTCCCACAGTTTCAGGGTTCCCGGTTCTCACAGTTTCAGGGTTCCAGGTTCTCACAGTTTTAGGGTTCCAGGTTCCCACAGTTTCAGGGTTCCAGTCTCCAGAGTTTTGGGGAGGTTCCAGTCTACCAGGTTCTTTGGTTCTAGTCGTCAAGGTTCCTGATTTTAGAATGTGACTGATGTATGTTGAGGGGAGGAGATGGTTGGAACCTTGAGTGTAGTTTTATCTACTGGCAGGAGTGAAGAGGGTGCAGGTGCTAGTACCCCCCCCCCCCCCGTACTCATCCCTTTAATTTACTCCGAGCCCGAGGACCTTTGGAACCCCCCTCGTCCCCCCTGTGGAGTCACTGTCTCGGCCTCTCACTTCAAACAAAAGTCCCGTCTGAGCTCTGTGGCCTCGGGTGAGGAACTCGTTTCTGAAAAGAACCTCGACGTCCTACAGAGAAGATCTCCGAGGGTCACCACGCTCCCCTCCACTACTGTAGGGTCTCCACAATCTTCACCCAAATCCAGGTTCCAGGGTTCTGTAGGGTACCAGGGCTTCCATATTTAAGGTTCTAAAGGGGCTCATCTACAGAGGTTTAGAACCTCAGTGCTTCTGGATGTCTGGGTTTGGCAGTAATAAAAGTAATAATACAGTAGTAATAAATATAAATAATAAAGTAATACAAATGCAATAATACAAAAGTAACAATAATAAATAAATAATAATAATAATTAGAGAATGTGTGTGAGATCAGATCCAGATGTGCTTTCACTGTTACTGTTAGTAATCAGCAACATCTGCATTTATGTTTATCATTTCCTGTGTATGTGTGTTTATATGTGTGTGTGTGTGTGTTTGCATTTATGTGTGTGTGTGTATTTATATATATGTGTGTGTGTGTGTGTGTGTGTATTTCTGTGTATGTGTGTGTGTTTGTATTTGTACGTGTTTGTATTTATGTGTGTGTGTATTTTTGTGTATGTGTGTGTGTGTGTAATTATGTGTATGTGTGTGTGTATTTATATATATGTGTGTGTGTTTGTATTTATGTGTGTGTGTATTTTTATGTATGTGTGTATTTCTGTGTATGTGTGTGTGTGTGTGTGTGTTTGTATTTATGTGTTTTTGTATTTATATATGTGTGTATGTGTTTGAATTTATATGTATGTGTGTTTGTGTGTGTGTGTTTGTATTTGTATGTGTTTGTATTTATGTGTGTGTGTGTGTGTGTGTGTATTTTTATGTATGTGTGTATTTCTGTGTGTGTGTGTGTGTGTGTGTGTGTGTGTGTGTGTAATTATGTGTATGTGTGTGTATAGTTCACATCCCGGAGCCGGAACAGAACCCCTGTTACTCGGGGAACCACGACTGTGACACCACGGCTCAGTGTGTCCCGGGGGAGGGGGCGGAGTTTACATGCGTCTGTGCTACCGGCTACAACGGGGATGGGCGCAACTGCTACGGTGAGGGGGCGGAGCCTCGATGCTTCGTTCTTGTGTTCATTCATTCATCAGTGACATCATCCTCCATTTGTTATTACATGATTATTACATCATTCAGTCATTCAAGAATCAGTTCATCAGTTTATCCATACACACTCAGTGTGTGTGTGTGTGTGTGTCTTCCTCAGTGTGTGTCTCTGTTATTATTTAGTTCTGATCTTCTCCTGTGAGGTCGATCCAGATCTGTAACACACACTCAGTTCTGTTTAGTGTCTGGAACATTTTAGGAGCACAACACACACACACACACACACTGTGGTGACTCCCATTATCACTCCTCTCCATGTGTGTTACACTGGGGTTTATTATAAAACACTATCACGTACATACACACACACACACATACACACACATCACCACGGGGGGGGGGGGGGGGGGTGTAAAAGCTGACCCTCCTAAAGAAATGTGAACTCATCTTTAAAAATGGTTTAAAGCTGCACTGACTGGTATCTTACTCACACACACCCCCACGCGCACACACACACACGTCTTTCCTCATACACGTGTGTCTGAAGTAAACGAGGTTCACAGGAGGCCGATCGTCTGTTTCATCTCAGTGGGTGTATATGTGTGTGTGTGTGTGTGTGCGGTGGAGGGGAGTGAACGGGGGGGGGGGGCGGGTGGGGGGGGGGGGGGGGGGGGGGGGGGGGGGGGGGGGGGGGGGGGGGGGGGGGGCAGGTAGAGATAAAAGAGACAGAATTCGGGTGGGTTCTTGTTCTCACCCCTGCTTATTAATGTCTGATCAGAACCAGACGACCGTGGTTTCCCACGCCGGGGGGAGTGTAAACAGTAAATATATTATAAAAGTAAATAAATTGATTTTTTTTAAAAAGGTAAACAAGTAAATTAATAAAAAACTAAATAATTTCAACAAAGAAGTAAATACAAGTGAACTAATGCATGAACAATACACAAGTATAAACATACACAACTTCATAAATAAATAAGTGCACAAGTAAACACACACACAAAATATTTGATAAATACAGTAAAGTAAATGTGAATGAGAACGTGTGTGCGTGTGTGTGTGTGTGTGTGTGTGTGCGTGTTAGACGTGGACGAGTGTGCTGACGGTTCGAGTTCCTGCGGTCCAAACTCTCGGTGTCTGAACCTCCCCGGGAGTCACAGCTGTCAGTGTGAGAGCGGCTACGAGTCGGGACACGACGCTCGTACCTGCACAGGTAAACTGGGACCGCAGAGAAACATCTGGAGCGCCTGAGTCACTGTGCTAACAGATGTGAGTCTTAATGTTGTGTTAGAGAGCTGCAGATGTTCCCTGCTGATTCAGCCACGCCCTGTTTACATGAACACAGCAGAGCAGATGGTTGTAGGTGAGAGGGGGTGGGGGTGAAGAGGTCGGAGGGGCTCAAGTTTTCCAGTGGCGGGGGGACGAGAACAGGGACACAGCGGCGAACATAAGACTGACCATGAACATTAAAAGAGGAAGCACAGAGATTATGACGGACAATCACAGGAATCTCATGGAGATGAGAACTAGTACAGGGGTGAACACACGCGGGACCGGGCACAGGGACAGTCACAGAGATGATCATCAAAAACATTACAGGGACAAACACAGGGACGAGCACAGATATTAACACACAGATGAGCACAGACACTGAAACTTGGATTAGCACAGGGATTTTCACAGGGATGCGCACAGAGAAGAAGTGAGGAACACAGGGATAATCAAAGACATCAGCACAGACACACACGTGAGGATAAAGATAAATATGAGCACAGGGACGATCACAAGGACCAACACAGGCCATGTCAAGTGTATGAGCACAGGGACGATCAGAGAGACAGCGTACAGTTGTTGCCCCCTGTAGTTTGTGACCCTGTGCTGTATTCTGTGCTGCAGATGTTGACGAATGCCGGAACAGTCCGTGCCACCATGACGCCTCCTGCTCGAACACAGAGGGCTCCTTCTACTGCACGTGCCCGAACGGTTTCCACGGAGACGGCTTCCAGTGCCACCCGCACCAGGGTTCGATTTTCACCCTCTCAGACTTCAGCAGGGGAGCAAACAGCAAATAAATCATCAGTTTTTTTACTCCTGCAGAGCGTCCGAAGAGTCGCTGCGAGCACCACAGAGACAGCGTCCAGTC
Source organism: Ammoglanis amapaensis (assembly GCA_028566735.1). NCBI lineage: Eukaryota > Metazoa > Chordata > Actinopteri > Siluriformes > Trichomycteridae > Ammoglanis > Ammoglanis amapaensis. Next base: position 4,154 of record JAOUQU010167434.1, on the reverse strand, counting down.
CGGGGCGGAGGCCGTGGTCCCGCTGGGAACCTTCGTCCCCCAGTGTGATGACGAGGGTCAGTACAGACCTCTGCAGTGTCACGGATCCACCGGACACTGCTGGTGCGTGGACCCCATGGGGCAGGAGAGACCGGGGACCAGGACCCCGCCCGGGACCCCACCCACCGACTGTGACGCACCAGGTACGTATATGCTCGAATCCTGAGCTAGGACGATCGAAGGGACAAACACAGAGTAGATCAAAGGAAAGAGCACAGGGAAGGTCACAAGGACGAACACAGGGATGAACACAGGGGTGAGCACGGTAAGGATCTTGTGGTTTTAACTGTGTACTGAAAGAACATCTGACTGTGGTTGCACCACGTCCTGTCTGGAGGTTTCCTCCTCGCCTCTCTCGGGTTTGAGGTTTGTTCTCAGTAATTGCTGCGTTCAGCTACATGACTTCCAGATGTGGCGACTCTGTAGGTCTCGTACAGCACAGATGTGGTGAGGAGGCGGAAGCCACCGGAACGTGAGGAGATCGGCGAGGGGGAACCTCTCTACCCCGGACCAGTACCAGTGTCTCGCTGAACCTCAGGAGGCACTCATCGGGGGTTGTGTTGTCTCATGTGAAACCTTCTGTCGTATTATTTAGTGAGGCTGTAAGATTACAAAGTGACTAATGCAGGAGAACACAGGTTTACCAAAGAGATGAACACAGAGACCAGCATAGGGACAAGCTCAGAAACCTGAAGACAGGAACAAATGCAGCAGCCAGCACAGGGAAGAACAGTGAAGAACACAGGGATGAACACAGGGAGGAACACAGGGAAGAACACAGTGATGAATACAGGGAGGAACACAGTGATGAACACAGTGATGATCAAAGGGAGGAACACAGGGAGGAACAGTGATGAACACAGGGAGGAACACAGGAAGGAACACAGGGAGGAACAGTGATGAACACAGGGAGGAACACAGGGACAAGTGCAGGAACACCATATGAATGAGCACATGGACGAACACAGTCAGTATTACAAGTGCAAGCACAGAGATAAGGACACCAGGGGCAAACACAGGGACGTTCATAGAGACGAGCACAGGCATTCACATTGAGGAACACTAACAGCGACACCTGCTGCACTGAAGGACCGCGTACAGTCACAGAGAACATTGAGAACAGTTTTGAATGGCCGTGGTCGACCTCACCCTGGTTTTTTACTCCTGCAGAGCGTCCGAAGAGTCGCTGCGAGCACCACAGAGATAGCGTCCAGTCCGGGGCGGAGGGAGTGGCCCCGCTGGGAATCTTCGTCCCCCAGTGTGATGACGAGGGTCAGTACAGACCTCTGCAGTGTCACGGATCCACCGGACACTGCTGGTGCGTGGACCCCATGGGGCAGGAGAGACTGGGGACCCGGACCCCACCCGGAACTCCGCCCACCGACTGTGACGCTCCAGGTACCAAATTTTACTGTATCATTTAGATTCATCCGAACCAGTCAGAAAAGAGTCGACTACAAAGCTTCATAAGAGACTGTCCAACTACAACAGTCTGAAAAGATTCATCTGTTCATCAACATATTTCAAAAAAGTCGATTCCAAAGCTTCACAGTCATCGATTGATTCCTATTAATGAGAAGAGTCGATTCCATAGTCGACTCCAAAGCTTCATGATTGACTGAATCTTCCCCATCATCAGACAAGTCATTTGCAAAGATTCATTCCTTCTGAATCAGTTTGATAGTCGAGTCGTTGTTGCTCCGGGTGTTTCTGCAGAACGGCTTAAGACTCCATGTGAGCAGCACCGGGCCCCGGCGGGCGAACTGGCCCCGGGAGCCTTCGTCCCCGAATGTGACCCGCAGGGGAACTACAGGGCGCAGCAGTGCCACGGATCCACTGGACACTGCTGGTGTGTGGACAGCAGGGGGCAGGAGAGACCGGGGACCCGGACCCTGCCCGGAGCCCCGCCCACCGACTGCGACGCTCCGGGTAAGTTGTAAATGATGGTTTTGAGACGGGTTCTCGAGGGCCGTTTGTGTATTGAAGGGTCTCGACTCTTCTGCAGAGCGTCCAAGGACTCTGTGTGAGCAGCTGAGGGACCAGTCCGGGGCGGAGGGCCTGGCCCCGGTGGGAGCCTTCGTCCCCCAGTGTGACGACGAGGGTCAGTACAGACCTCTGCAGTGCCACGGATCCACCGGACACTGTTGGTGTGTGGACAGTAGGGGGCAGGAGAGACAGGGCACCCGGACCCCGCCTGGAACTCCGCCCATCGACTGCGACGCTCCAGGTACAGTTACATTTATGATCTCTATTCTCAATGGAACACGGTGCCAGCATTGCCAACCCTGTCTTCTCTCTGTGCAGTGGTGGCCCCGGTGCCCGAGCAACGCCCGGAGACGGTGTGTGAGCGCTGGCACGCCAGTCTGATGGAGCACTACGGGGGGCGACCCAGTCCGGAACACTACCTCCCTCAGTGTGACTCCTCGGGCGAGTTCACCCCAGTACAGTGTTACGGAGACACCAGTCACTGCTGGTGTGTGGACAAGGACGGGCGAGAGATTTCGGGCACCCGGTCACATGACCTCAAACCGGCCTGTGAGTTTCGGCGGGGTGGGGCGGGGTCGAAACCTTTTTGATCTTCTGTCTCACTGAACCTGGTCCTGGACCGTTTCTTTCAGGTGTTCCCTCCGTAGCCCCGCCCATCGTGCATCCGCAGCCACGCCCAGATGTGACCCCGCCTCCACCCGGGACCTCCCTTCTGTATGCCCAAGGTCAGCAGATCGGGGCGCTTCCGCTGGATGGCACTCGGATGGACAAAGAGAATTCGAAAGTTCTTCTGGCTCTGCACGTAAGAGTCACATGCATGATTCAGAAAAGAGTCGACTCTAATGATTCATATTTCACTCTTCATTCTAATGATTCAGAAAAGAGTCGACTCTAATGATTCATATTTCACTCTTCATTCTAATAATTCAGAAAAGAGTCGACTCTAATGACTCATATTTCACTCTTCATTCTAATGATTCAGAAAAGAGTCGACTCCAATGATTCATATTTCATTGTTCATCCTAATGATTCAGAAAAGAGTCGATTCCAATGATTGATTTTTCACTGTTCTTTCTAATGATTCAGAAAAGAGTCGACTCCAATGATTCATATTTCATTGTTCTTTCTAATGATTCAGAAAAGAGTCGATTCCAATGATTCATATTTCACTCTTCATTCTAATGATTCAGAAAAGAGTCGACTCCAATGATTCATATTTTATTGTTCATCCTAATGATTCAGAAAAGAGACGATTCCAGTGATTCATTTTCACTGTTCATCCTAATGATTCAGAAAAGAGCCGATTCCAATGATTCATTTTTCACTGTTCATCCTAATGATTCAGAAAAGAGTCGATTCCAATGATTCATTTTTCACTGTTCATCCTAATGATTCAGAAAAGAGTCGACTCCAATGATTCATATTTCATTGTTCATCCTAATGATTCCGAAAAGAGTCGATTCCAATGATTTATTTTTCACTGTTCATCCTAATGATTCAGAAAATAGTCGATTCCAATGATTCCTTTTTTACTGTTCATTCTAATGATTCAGAAAATAGTCGATTCCAATGATTCCTTTTTTACTGTTCATTCTAATGATTCAGAAAAGAGTCGACTCCAGATAAGTAACTTGAGATTAACAGAATGAATCAGAAGAATCATTTGCTGTGATTCGGTTCAGGGTTCTATTGTGGTTGGAATCGATTACGACTGTCGGGAGCAGAAAGTTTATTGGACCGATCTGGCCGGCAGAACCATCAGCAGGGCTGCCATGGCAACCGGAGCCGAACCCGAGATCCTCATCAGCACCGGTGACCTTTTATTTACTGAATCAAAAACTTGTGTGTGTATAACGTGTGTGTGTGTGTATAACATGTGTGTATAATGTGTGTGTAAAATTTGTGTGTGTGTAACCTGTGTGTGTATAACGTGTGTGTGTAACCTGTGTGTGTATAACGTGTGTGTGTATAATGTGTGTGTGTATAATGTGTGTGTGTGTGACCTGTGTGTGTATAACGTGTGTGTGTATAATGTGTGTGTGTGTGTGTTTGTAACCTGTGTGTGTATAATGTGTGTGTGTATAACGTGTGTGTGTGTGTAACCTGTGTGTGTGTATAATGTAGGGCTG
>JAOUQU010167326.1:0-14694 GCA_028566735.1 Ammoglanis amapaensis | reverse complement strand
ACATGTTGTGTTATAAATGTTGCATCATAACATGTTGTGTTATAAATGCTGCATCATAACATGTTGTGTTATAAATGTTGTACCATAACATGTTGTGTTATAAATGTGCATCTAGATTTGAAGTTTCTGTTATAACTGAACATTTATCGGTCGCACAAATAAGCAGCACCGCAGTTTTTTATGTTCAAAATTTTGGAAAAAAAGTGCCGCTTATACTCGGGTTAATACGGTATGATTAATTCCAGATAATGCCATTTACTTTATTCAAGATATAAACTATATATATATATATATTGTGTGTGTGTGTGTGTTTGCAATATAATACATATGTATATATTTTTTTGTATTACAATTTCTGAGGATGTGTATATATACTGTATCTGTATATAGTTTATATAAGGTGGCAGGAACTACTTAAACAAAACTACGTCTGCACTTGATTGTTCTGGGTTTCAATCCCTACACCCAAAAACTTTCTGTGAAGTTTGCATGTTCTCTTCATGTCATTTTGGGTTTCCTTCGAGTGCTCCAGCTTCCTCCCCCAATCCAAAAACATGCAGTCAACTGTAGGGCAGCTGTGGCCTGGTATTTAGAGAAGGTCAGATTCAAGTCCGAGAGTCAACAGGTCACGACAGGTCACGACAGGTCACGACTCAAGAGCAGCACGGGCACCATGGCTAGGGTGCCCCAAAGTGTGTGTTCCACTAGGGTGTGTGAATGTGTTTCACGGCACAGATTGGGTTAAATGCTGGATGATCTGCAGAGGAAATCAAGAGTCGATCAGAGCCCTAACAGGAGCCGTTTTTATTTTTAAATGTTAATTCTTAGCGGATTATTTTCCTCTTTGACCTCCACCACAATTCATAAATGTACATAAATACTTACAGAATATTAAATCTTCTTCTTAAACTTTTTATCACCATTATCAGTTATAGCTAAATATAGAAATGACCACTTTTTACGAGGGGCGACAGCAAATAAATTCTGCAGAATTAAGTTCGATATCTTTGATCAGTTCAGATTTTTCTTATGGGCCCCTTAAGGGCCGTATGATGGAAACTTAAGGGTAGTTAAGGGTCTTCCATGAGCACTCATCCTTAGAGATATTTAAACTTAAAATAGCTTCTAGTTTACCTGCCATACATGATCCCATATCTCATGTCACATATCTGAAGTGCAATCAAGTGCAGCCAATCCACCTTCTGCAAGTGGGTCCCAACCAAGCCAGAAATCATCAGTGGGTATTTTAATAAAAAGAAAAAGAAAGAATGATTGGAAAAGGTCACAAATCCCTGCAGGTACACACCCCATGGTTGCTGGTGGACCTGATGGTGGGACCTGATGGTGCTGGAAGCAGCTGTAGATCTTCAATTGGGTCTCTTTCACTCCGACATGGCAGGAATCTTCATGGTTGATCCGAGCAGACGTGTAGAGACATGATGATCGAGCTTTTGGAATGTGTATTCTCAGATCTCACGACAGAATCTCTGCACAGCAGCCGGAATATCAAATCTTCTCCTCTTGCGGTGAATCAGATGAACCAGGCCGGACCGGAGCTCTTCTCTCCGAGGGACCTTCTGTCCTGCTCTTATCCACAAACGCCTGGCGAAATATGAGCTTAATCCAAGCAATTCATTCCTCGGGTTAGAATTAAAAATCTACGATGCTCATCCATTCATTTGCACTCTTATTGAGGCGCGCCCCGTTGCCTGGTTACAGCTCTCCCGTGTCGCTCATCATAGCCCCCTAAAACTCCCCGAGCAGCGAGTCGATTCACTGAGTCGATTCATTTAAACGATTCGGTTCGCAATTCATTTGACTTATTCCTTTTGGTCAGGGTCGGGGTAGATCTAATTACGTATATCCTACAACACCGTGTGCCAGGCGGAGATGTAGCGCCACCTCGTGGTGGCCAGACACAATTCGGCAACTGGATTTGTATCAATTCGATAATAAATCGATCCATCTAGATTTTTTTACTCGATAAGTTATATCCAATTTGTAAAGCCTACATGTATAACCAAACCAAGATATTGTGTTTTTTGGAAAGTATGTCACATTTAAAATGATAGTAGTTTGATAATGAATCGATTCACTCAATCGGTTCCCTTTGTATGGTACAAAGAATCGATTCGCCGGAATCGTATCAAACACCACAGCGGATATTGATATATTTCGACACAGCATATACGTCCATGACAACCCGGTGTACCAGGCTCTATCGTTTATTTAAGTTGTGCGAATTAATAAAACACCGATTTGATTATAAAACGTTTATTACATATCGCCAGTGCAGCATCTGAATCCTGAGGCGGCTGCCTTAGGGTTGCCAGATTGAATCGATAAACTAGTTAACAGATTTTTAAATACGATGTTTCGTATTAAAACTAACACCCGACTGGTAAAACTATACAAATAAGATAATATAATAAAACACCAGTTTAGCTCTGTATTTGCATTCTATTTATCCAGTTAATTACACGTTAGCTCGGTTAATTACTAAGATTTGGCAACGCATTTGCGTCATCAGACCACCCTCTTCTCCTGAGGTCAAATTAAATAAATAATTAATACGTGTATCTTTGTGAAATATGTTTATATTTTTGAAAATGTCTCAAAATACTCGCTTTCTGATAATTTCTGTAATAACATTCTCAACACTGAACTCTTTACATTAACGTACCATTTTTCGTTTATGTAGCTAAGCTACATTCTGCATGTTTGGGGGAAGAATGTAAAACGAGGTACAATTGGAGAACATGCTAAACCTCTATACACAGTTAACAGAGGCTAGGTTGTCAGAGTCAAAATATCCCCCACTCTCTTACCACCCACATCCCATAAATTGCTTCCAACTGGGTGAACACGACTAACAAATGTTTATTTGAGGAATTCTCACCCAGTTCACCCAACAGTTTTATTATTTAATAGGCTGAACAATGACACGTGTGCTCTGTGCTCATATAAATAAGGTTCGATGGAATGCTTTGATGTATTAAATTGATATAAAACTGTGAGTCGAAAAGTGAACTACTTAAGCATGCATCATTAGTTCTGGTGAGCATATGAAGGCCTAATCAAAATACAACAACAATATAGTAGTCACATGAAAAATGATAATAAATTCTTATTTGTCGTGAATTCTAAGGTGCTTTTATATGGGTGTCACTGTCCATAATCAGACGACTGGTCCACCTGAAGCATGGCGTTTACATATCATGGGTTTTACCTTTTTGTTTTTAGTTTTGTGCTTATTTTCATGGGTTTAAATCTGGGGAATAAAGTGAAATTGAAGTTGTGTTGACCAATCTAAGATAAATAAGTGGGTCGTCTCAGAACCGGGCCAAATGAAATACGTACTCACTTCGATGATTATTAATTAGAACACATATTAAAATGATATTCTATAGCGAGTGGTTAGCTTTTACTCATAGAGCTAGTAGGGTTGGTGAAATGCGCCAAATTTCGAAAGGGTGTCATGTTTTTTGCAGTTGTCTTAAGTAGTTCTATGTATTTAAAAACTGTAAAGGCAAACTAGCTGTTGAGTTCTAGTTAAACCCTGCAGTGAGAGCATACACACACACACTCACACACACACACTTCTGTTTACTTGTCCTTCTTCTGTTACATATGCGTAGTTTCAGCGACAGGCGCTAACAGGTGACACCCTGCGACCCCCCCTCCTCTGTATCTAGTTCTTAATATCTAATATCAAGCACTCACACTTTATAATACAGATTACTCGCATGCTGATGTGGTGGACAAGTTAGCAACAATAACTGTCTGATATTCACACATTTCATACATTCTGCACTTTAGGTCTAATGCATCACTGACTAAGCCTGCTGGAAATGACACACGATAAAAATGGTGGGTTTCTTGTTCTAGTTGTTGCCTTATGAGCATAAACGACAATATAAATAGAGAATTTATACGTGTGCTTTGGCAGTGTAAAGTAAAAGCTAAAAGCTTTTAACAAGAGCCAACAACTAAAAGAGGTTCTCTTGGGAAAGTCATTGGTTGGGCTGTGGGACTACAGTGTACAACAGGGAGAACAAATACGGCAGAATGGAGAAAGAACAAAAGTTAATTCTTCCAGATTTAGCCTCAACATTGACTAACTTTGAAGTAACAAAGACACCAATAAAAATGATAAATGTTTAATATTCAAAGTGATCGAGATTGAGGTCGCTCAAGGGCTCAACGTGCTGGCTAAGTGGACCTCACAGAATCATTTTTTTAATGTTAATGTTTCACTACATGTCCGATTATGTACGGATTTTAGTTTGGTCAAGAATGCACCAAAATATTCATCCAATTTTTCTTATACACCGGATTTAAACACACAACATTCTGTTCCAGGTTCTTAGAAACCACAAAAGTGTAAATGACTAGTTAGAAATTCTCATCTGCATTTGAGTTCGAGTACGAGTGTGTTAAAATAAACGACACCCTATTACATTTTACAGATTGCTCTGGTGGTGAGCCGAGAACATGCGGGGTGCCTATTGCGCTATTTACAGATAATGCTGAGCAAGAGAGAGATCTCACTTCTGCCATGGCATGAACCTCGCCACTCGTAGTTCTCCCTCTCGGCGGCTCTTTAAATTAATGACAGAAAACAAGCCGACAAAATGGACATAATGGATAAAATGGAGCTGGAGAACCAGATGACTGTGTTGGAAGGTGCACTGGCCGAGGAGGAAGCACAGAATGTAAATGATGAAGTGGAAGATCTGAGTAACAGGTAATTTGCAACTTGACCATTTAAAGTAAGACTCGAGCCATGTTTGTATTTATTCAGTAAACCGTTATATTTGTGATCCTGATTATTCTCAATATACTCAATAGTTCTTACATTTATATATTTTACATTTGTGGTATTTAGCTAAATTTCGATACAACGACACTGAGGGACTGTGCCATTAAGTGCCATATTGAAAAGTGAACCCAGTTAACAGCTGTTAATGTATCATAATTTTTTGACTCACTCAGCCCAGACACAGCTGAGGAATCTATAAACTACTAATGAACATATCTAGTTTAAAAGCCTTTAATAATGATTTCATTTGCATCATGTTAAATAGAAACATTTTAATTCTTCTGATTCGTTTAAGAAAGCCTAAGCTTGTTCATTAATCAAGTTTTGTTAGATAAAAGATTTTCTGATAAAGGATTGACCTGTGTTGGTGTTAAGTAAGAGCATTTAGTGTAAAAACTATGACAAATCAATGACACTTAGACAACAAACACCTAAGGGCCTGAAAAACAGGACAAACTCTTAGAACGAGAGATAAGTGAGTATGGGTGTTAAGTGGTAAAACCTTATTTATTTATGCTTAAACAAGGATATGCTTAAATCTTTAAATATAAAAGTAACCTGCCCCCCAAATAACCTAAATCCCTTGGAATCAATAAAGTATCCACCCATCCATCCATCAAACCAAAGGCTATAGCGTTCGTGTCCTGTGATTTGCTTGCAGGAACAGTCCAAAACAAAGTGTGCTGATTGAGTTGTGATATGTTTAAATGTGACCACATTATTCAACACAGCATTAAACAAGTATTATAATGTTACTTGATTTTTTGTCTGGACTCATTCCCGGTGCAAGCGAGCAATGGATATTTGTGGGTTAGTTAGAGTGTATAGTTTATTTTTGTGTTTTCAAAAAGCATTGTTTAATGCACCCTTCCAAACCTTTTTGTACTAATAAATTATCTGGGTTTTATTATGACATGCCTTAAAGTCCATTCTAATTCCTGGCAACCACAGAATAATGTTTCTAGAACATCCTGTCATCAGTATTATTTATATAAGAATGTATTTCATATGGCAATGCAAATTACTCATAGCATTAATAATGTTTTCATTGGATATATCCGTTTTGAAATATAATATAAAAAATTGTAATATAATACATGATATATAATTATAATATTATATACATTTTATTTGAAATATTTGCTACTCAAATGTTATTCTACGTATATTGTTTATTCACAATACAATTAATTACCATGACTGATTTCCTAGACAGTAAATAACGTTAGAACAATTTCTTTCTTCCAGTCTGAGAGAGGTGGTGCAAGATGAGGCGGTGAAGCCCAAACTGCACTGTCTGATGATGGATCAAGCGTTTTCAATGGTGACTCTGCAAAGCGAGGACAGCGGGATCCTGTGGGAGAGCGTGTCTAGCCGCTGCTCCACACCATGGACTTCGGAAGTTGGTTCTGCTACCCCCGACGTCTGCAACAGTCTGGTTCCAAAACGTGCAGCTCCAGGTACAGAAACAGCAGGCAATATCGTATTTATAATGGATGAGGATAACATCATCAGGAAAAAGAGGGAAAAGCAGAATAAACAAGAGATAAAGCGATCGGACGAAGAGCTGGTGGAACCAGATCGGCCTGCAATGGTTGAGGTCTCTATTCCCAACATAATGACTGAGAATGACGGAGTTAGTGAAGATCCAAAGAAAGAAAGAAATCAACAGTTGTTCTGCCTAGTCTCTGAGGGATCCGAGATTTTGAATATTGTTGTACCACCCAAGGTTTCTACTGTTGATGAGGAAGAGAGTCAAGCATTAGAGGATAACTTGTCCTACCTTGAAGAAACTCCTGTTATAAAGGCAAGTGAGTTTGTTGATGAAACTGAGACATCTTGGGAAACATATAACCTGGAAGTCAAGATTCCAGCAGCACCGGAACAAATTGATGTGCGGCCATTAATAAAGCCAGTGCTACGAGAGCCTACTAATGAAGATTACTTTGAAAAGTTTACTCTGCTGGACCAACAGGCACCGGCACCAGCCGAGGTTTCTTCTACAGAAGATACACTTGAGGCTGAGGCTACATCAGGACAATATGAAACCGAGACTAAACACACTGACACAGATGTAAAAGGTCTGTCAGAACCTGCAGTAGGATATGACTCCAGGTCTACAGGTGAACTGGACACCACAAGTGAGCATGTAGATGAGATATTTTATGGTGTAAGAAGTGATATATACAGTCAACCTCCAACAAGGAATGATACAAATAAAGATAACCTTCCAAAACATGCACTCAAAAAGAGTGGATCAGCTTTGTTCGATACAGAGGAATCAGTCCTCACTCCGATTTTCCTCCCAGAAGGACCTAAGAAGATCATAGATCTGATCCTGCTGGAGGAACCAAAAGCTATGGCGTTCATGTACTCCGATTTGTATGCAGACTCATTAGGATGTAGGCAGAAGCAAGACGATACAGAAAGCTTGACCTCGGAAAAGTCCTTTCACAGTCAAGAGTCAGACAGTGAAGACAGAGGTTATCTGGAAAAGTTTGTGCTTAAAGATGAAACCCCAGTAAGCAAGATAGATCAGTTACCAGATGACCACCAAGAGGACAGGCTGAGTATGTGGGCACAGGATGCATTCGGCTTAACAATAGAACAAAAATATAGTACAGGCGTTTCAGAAGATGTGAATGAGATTACAGATTTTTTTAGAGACAGTGCAAGTTCACCTGACCACGAGGCATTTGAAGCAGCTCAGTTAGAAAGAAATGAACCATATAAAACAAAAACATCGAAAAATCGGCATGTGGTTTTCCAGGATGAAGCCATAAGGACAGAGGTTGGAAGTCTTTCAAAGCAATCCGAGCCTGATATTGCAGAGAGATTCTTACAACCAAGCTCAGATGCAGTAAGTGGAACTATAGACTATAAATCAGTCATTGATGAATTTGCTGCAAAAATGGTTGCACCCAGGTCGAGTAAACCTGACAAAACTATCCGAGGTCAATCACCCAATCCAAGTGTAAACCATCTCCCAATTAAAGTTCCTCAAAATGTCAAACCTATTATACCACCACGTAAGTCTTTCTTGGATCTCACTCCATTACTTCCAGTAGAAATCCTAGAGGAAGCAGAAGATGATTCATCGATGGTCGCAAAAGACGAACGAGATAACAATGTTTGTGCATCCGTATCTACAGAAGAAGAAGCCGCTGTGGAAGCCCAGGACTGTGAGCCACTTGCAAAACAAGAGGCAAGTAAGGATGTCATTGAGTCTGCTCAGCAGTGCTCTACCACTGAACAGGTTACGAGCAATCCTGTCATAAATAACATACATGATACAGTTCAGGCAGATCATGAAACTGAAGATAATCATGATTTAATGTCATAACAAAGTACTTAAGAGTCAGTTATGGTACCTGCATTGACAATCTCCGAACCTCACCAAAAGAATTTGTTCTACTTTGTACTGAACAAGATCGTGAACTCCATAAGTTTTTGATTGTTTTTACTTGCTTTATTTATGCACATCTAGTTCATTAAATCAAATTCTCTTTCACCCTAAATTCTCATTTTTTTATTATTATACATTTTAGGAAGTTTTTCCTAGCTGCTGCTGCCCTCGGCTTCCTCACCGGGGTTTTTTGGTCTTTTAGACTATTCCCATTGTAAAAGAAAAAAGCTAAACACACAATTTTAACCGCACCAGAGCTCATAATCTGTATATGATATGTACAACTGTATTTATTAGGAGAAGGACACCCATGTGAAGCCTTACTTCTGTATTTTGATTGTAAATAATTCAAGCAAGTCTTTTATACAAGCACTGCAAAATGAATAAACATGAATTATGCCATGACATTTTTTATTTTGTCATTTATTCCTGAAATATTTCTTAAATGTTTGCATCCGAATGACTTAACTTTACACAGCAAATGTTAATAGTTAACAATTATAGTTAATTAATAATCCGTTCGCACTGCTGTGCACACGACATATATGAGTTTGTTTAAAAAACTTAACATAAATGAGTTAATTTGCACAAAAGTTCACAAAAACGGTTTAAAATGAGTAAAAATGCTGAAACATTTTTGCCATTCTTGTTATACTGTAGAGGCAGCATGGTAGCTACATGCTAATTAAACTTAAATAAAATGTTAAATCATAAATTAATCACTAATTCGTTAGATTTGTTACAAGTTGTTATATATGCTATTTAATTAAGCAATTTAAGAGTATATGTAAGGAATTATTCCCCCCTCCCAAATCTTGTTATGTGAATTTTGTACGATTAGTATTTTACTGACAACAAAGAAAATGTTTTTATGTTGGTATAAACTGCTCATCATTTATTAAAATATTATAACATCTGTATGTGAAACATTGACCTAAGTTCCATTACAGACCGATGTCTGAGGAAAGGGGTACATATTTACTATTTATTGATCATGGCTCAAATATAAAATGAAAGCTGCATACATCTTCACTTCACTAGAAGTAAAACTCGTTTATAACGCGCGATTTGGAGCACAGCCCAGATCTGCTCGGTCACGCCCACCGCGTGATAAGCTCCAAAAATCGGCCGCATCTCATTTTTGTAAGGACATAATGTAGTGCACTAGTTCAAGTTATCGAGGGACTGAGGGAAGTAATGACGTTTAACGCTATAATGCAAACCCGAAGTTCAGTGCGCATGTTCAGTAAAACTATCTTTCGGTCACGTGGTCGGCGTCCTCCAATCAGAAGCAGGGAATCTCATTTATTCGCGCTTTCAAAACTCTCGGTCAGATTTTCTAGAAGTTTCCGTCGAAAAGACGCGAGAAGAGCTCATAATGGCTCACAAACAAATTTATTACTCTGATAAGTACAACGACGACCTATATGAGTACAGGTAGGTGATATATGGACGGTTTTGTCGTCAGATAGATGTAAGAGAGGAAACAAACAAACGGAAAACGCGAGTGGAAGCCTGTAGACTGTTGCTTTGGGACGGAGACCGTTTTATTACGTCACGAATGCGGCACATAGTAACCAAATCTATAATGCCAACGTTTCGTTATCTCTGAATGAATGTGTTTGCTGTCTGATAATAATGTTCTGATAAGTGAAGACATTCGATATCATTTCTGGGCCCATTTTGTAAATGAATGCATTATTTGTTTTAACAAATAAATCTAATAACTTGCATGCATATGGTTCAGGTGTGGTCCTAACACACACACACACACACACCTATATATATATATATATATATATATCAATCACAATATAACACAAGGTAGTTTTATTCAGGTATTAAGTATTGAATTGGTACATTTTTGGACCTGGATCTGCTCTGTATTGTAAGGTAGCTTAACAGAAGGACTCAAAAATCATAACTTTACTAGAACAGGGAAGTGAGTTCACATTTCGTTTAAATTAAGTTTAATTTAATTCCATAGAATTGCACCTATATGATCACGTGGCTATTTTTATGATCTTTGATTTATGATTTCCAATGAATTCTGTTTTCTCATGATGATCTAATGACTTTATTCTGTGAACCAGGCATGTTGTTTTGCCACGGGAGTTGGCAAAGCAAGTCCCAAAGTCTCACCTGATGTCTGAGGACGAGTGGAGGCGGCTTGGAGTTCAGCAGTCTCTCGGTTGGGTTCATTACATGATTCATGAGCCTGGTTAGTATCATTGTGTCTGTTTAAATTTAATGTGCTGGGTCCGAGACGGCCCAAAATAACACGACATAACTGTCACTGAGCTGTGATCGTTAGTTTGTTAGTCAAGTTTTTTGACATTTTGTAAATTGGAATTGAATTAAAATGAATAATTTTCTACATCATAAGATTAAAGATTAGGTTGGGATACATTAATCCATTTATTTTTACTCCGATGGGTCCTGGGTTTGCTCAACAGTCCAAAAACATGCCAGTAGATTAATTGGAGAAACTAAATTGACCTGTAGGTGCCAAGCCATTAAGATACACAGGCCAGTACATTCTAGTCCTGGTCACAAGCCCAGATAAATCAGAATCAGGTTTATTGGCCAAGTATGTTTACACACACACAAGGAATTTGTTTCCGGCAGTTTGTGTCTCTCTAAGCAATATACATATATTAAACATATAATTTACCGACAGTAACAGAGAAACGTATACACAGTGTACGTACACTATTCGAGGACATTTCTATATGGTGTGCTTTACCGAGTTATTCATAGAATAGCAGTAGACAACAGTAAACAGATTAAATTTTAAACATTGTTTATCCACACAGTGAAAACTATATGTTAATTAATAATGATAATGCAGTGATGATAGAAAGCAATTGTTTATCAGCTGTTATTATAATTATGGCCTGTAGCTGATGATGGTGATCAGCTGTTGATAAATGTGATGGCCTGAGGGTAAAAACTGTTCTTGTGTCGGACAGTCTTAGTGGGCAGGGCTCTGTAGCGTCTGCCAGATGGGGGAAGTTGAAAAACGTTGTGAGCAGGATGTGAGGAGTTTGAAATGATTTTCTCTGCCCGTTTTCTTGATCTTGAGCAGTATAAGTCCTGAATGGAAGGCATTAATAGGAGGCTTATAGGAGGATTAGTAAGAGCACTTTGTGTAAAAGCTTGAAAGCGACTTGCATTTCAACGGAATACCATTATTAAGCAATTAAGGCTGAAGGGTCTTACTCAGGGCCAACTTGGTGGGCGTGTGACTTGAACTGTCAACTTTCTGATCTTCAGTACCTTAACCACGAAGCCATCATCAACCTTTAGTGGGTGCTAAATTATTTGAATGTTTTTTGTTTTTGCGCTTTCAGAACCTCACATCCTGCTGTTCAGACGGCCTCTCCCGAAGTAGTACTGACCACGTGACCCTCTGATCTTCTGGAGCCTTCCTGCAGATTATTCTAGTATTCAGTGAATACTTTTGACATTTACGTTATTAACCTCCTGTGCACGAGCTGGATTTTTCTCAGCCACGACGCTCAGTCAGAGAACGAAGACGACAAAGGAGTCGACGTGAGATTTCGAAAGAGCCCTTGAACAAACAAAATTATTTCTACTGTTTAATCGGATACACTGCCTTTGCACCGGACGAATTTACCTAATCGCCAACTAAAAGTTGTCTTGTTAGCACAGTTGAGGCAGCAAAAGAAAGCATCCAGCGTAAGAGTTGTTTCATTAAGCGTGATTGTAAAGCCACTTGAAGCAAACTGGATAATCTGGAAAGCATTTTTGTGCCTTGGGAGCACCGAAAAATGTAATGTCTTTGTTTGGTGTTCAACAGTTATGTACCGAAAACGTTTGCACCAGCAATAACCGAGGACCACTGTAGTGTTAAACGTGCCTTATAGTGCAAAAGAAATTGTTTTAGATTATGTTGAGTAAATCAAAAAGACCAAGAAACCAGCATGCTTTGTAAAATCTAATAAATGCTTGTTTATATAGAACGTTTGGGTTCGTTAATCATTTATGCAGTAGCGGCGTCTGAACAAGAGAGGGCGCCATTGTGTCATAAAATTTTTGCAACAGAAACATACAGCTGTGTTTTGCAGATAAGACTCTGGGTATTTTAAAAGTGGGGTACGTGTACACCGGAAGTTTTTGCTCTTCTCTGAGCCAGGATCATTTGGGCCCGTGGTGGCAAAAAAAACCCTAACTGCTCCATGGGCAAATCAGCTCTAACATGCAACACACACGATGCTTCTCACAGATAGCAGCATGTTATATGAAACCTTTTGAAATTGATTAATTTCACTATTTTCTCAGGTGTGTGTGTGTACATACCCGAGCTCTCTTCCAGTTGCTGAACTGGCGTTTATGTTCAGCCAGGGCGTCCTGCCACTGCCTTCGCTCATTGTGCGCTTCAGTGGCTTCATCTGTGAATAAATGATTTACACAATATGTTCCAGCAGCAGAAATGTTTACATGCCGACTGTTTGCGTCCAAAGAAGTTTACGGACGTCGTGTTTAATTCAGATGTTCCCTTAAACTATGTACAGTGATACACGCAACTCATTATTTGTTTTAACTCCTTTTCCAACTTTGTACATGCCCTCTAAAACACCTTTAAAGCCACAGTTGTGTGGATGTTGTGTAATGAATTGAATTTGGTGTACAAAATTACGAATTTGTTTCATTTGTTATTCAATTTTTGCCCATACGCCACAGGGTTCTGCAGACCTTGACAGGGTTCTATAGACCTTTACAAAGTTCTACAAACCATGATGGGGTTCTGCAAACCATGACTGGGTTCTACAAGCCCTGAGAGGGTTCTACAAGCCTTCAGCGGGTTCTTCAAACCGTGGCTGGGTTCTACCCACCTTTACAAAGTTCTACAAACCTTGACAGGGTTCTACACACCTATACAAAGTTCTACAAACCTTGACAGGGTTCTACACACCTATACAAAGTTCTACAAACCTTGACAGGGTTCTACAAGCCCTCAGAGGGTTCATCAAACCGTGACTGGGTTCTACAAACCTTGACAGGTTTCTACAAGCCCTGAGTGGGTTCTACAAACCTTGAAGGGTTCAATCCAAGCACATGTGCTCAATGCTGCCTTCTAGTGTGTGAAAAAAGTATTCCAAGTTCTAAAAAGAAAGTTTCTAAATAAAGAAATTTATTTCTATATGCTTGTGTGTTTTATTTATATTACTGGTTTAATAATTGACCTGATGAGTATATTAAGCTAAAAATAATTGTTATAGAAAATTTTAAATATATTAAATTTCTGCTGGTTGTAATGGTCAGTGACGGAGAATGGTATGGCGCAACAACTGCAAATACATCTTGCTTTTATTTGCCGTTACACATATACAGATGTGCAGTACAACGAAATGTGGGGTCTGCCAACGTACGGCGCCCCCTGGAGAAGACGGGGTTAAGGGTCTCGCTCAAGGACACAGCAGTGGCTGTTTAGCAAAGCCTGGATTTGAACCCCCAACCTTTAGGTTCATAACCCAACACTCTACCCACTAGGCTACACTGTCCCGACTGAACTGATTGTGTTCGGTTTGCTTTTACTTACAAAATTCTGCTTTAAACAACACCCAACGTTAAACAACACTGCACCTGCTGAGTCACTTAAACTTGATTAAACTTGAATAACATGACCTTTACCTTCAGGTTGTGGCTGTCGTGCAGGGTGGGGCATGGCCTCATTCCTTATTGCAACTATGCTATGTTAACTCAGGAATGAACACTGCCTGACTACATTAATCTGGATTCGTTTTTGTACTAGTAACCGTACAGAACATGAACATGTCATCTGCATGTCTTGACCCGGCAGAGCAGTTTCTTCCTAAATATGATGAAAAGACGCCGAAGAGAAGAGGAGTTTCGATCCGGACAGTGCTGTTAATTGGACTGGTCGTTTTAGCATCAATCACTGCACTCATAGTGACTTCGCTTGTGTGCAACTTTCATTGTGAGTATTTACTGGTCGATAAATTCTTACTAGAGACTAAAGTCATTGTTCTCATGGTCTTGTTTTAGTAAAAACAGGTGAAAAAATGAAGAAAATGTTCAGTGGCTCATTGATTATCACCAGCGAGAGATTTACAGACTCGTATGAGGACAATGCCAGCGGTCAGTTTAAAGATCTGGCAGCTCAGGTCTCCAAAAAAGTAAGTTGACTTCTCGTCATATATCCACATTCTTTAATATCAAAAGTAAACGTCCTTCATTATGTTAAAGTCAATCCGACAGATCCATTTCATGAGTTTGAGATCTCATCGCTGGTATGCTAGCGAGTCTAAATTATTAGATTTTTTTGCTTTAAGTGGGGCGGCACGGTGGCTGAGTGGTTCAGCACTGTCGCCTCACAGCAAGAAGTCCCGGGTTCGATCTCTGGGTCGGGCTGGGGACTTTCTGTGCGGAGTTTGCATGTTCTCCCTGTGTCAGCGTGGGTTTCCTCCGGGTACTCCGG
>JAOUQU010167220.1:0-14694 GCA_028566735.1 Ammoglanis amapaensis | reverse complement strand
CACACACACACACACACACACACACACACACAGAGAGAGAAAGAGAGAGAGAGAGAGAGAGAGAGAGAGAGAGAGAGGAGGGGGTAGAATGGTGACATGGTGCAACAATACACGACAACTCAAAGCTGAATTTAGCAGGGTTTACACTCTAGGCTGTCTAAAAATCTGTGTGTGTCGCAGAAATCAGTGTGTGTAAATATATAAATAAATAATTTGCCTTCTCTAATGTGCATGTTACCTAACACCCATGGATGTGTTTTGTGCTTTCATCCAGAAAAAAAAAAACATTATGTCCATTATTCTCATATCTCATCTCATTCTATTTTAGATGAACTCAAGTCTCTGTGGGTTTCCACTAGGCGCTCCGGTTTCCTTTTACAGTTCAAAGAAATGCTTGTGAGTTAAACTAAAGATCGAAAATTGTTCATGAGACAATTAACCTCGAATCTTAAACAAGTAAATACACGTTCTGTCATAAGCGTAGAACATGACAGGACATTTCTAATATAAAATCAACTGTTTGCACCATGTAGTGCAAAGTAAAAGTACATTTTTGCATTTTTTTCTTTAGCATTTTCTCCCCATCAATTCGTTTCCAACAACTGACTGAAAGTCACTGGCTGTAATCTGTTATTATGCGCTCTGTGATTGCATGACAAGTGAGCAGTTGCTCAGCTTTATTTTTACACCTGCCAGTGTTTCACAGAGAGCAGAACCGAGGAGTCATGCTGTGAACTCGGCAAGTTTTGTAGGTAACAATTTTAGAACGAACTAAATTTTTTAAAAAGAGAATTCTAAATGAAGTATACTTTCCACTAGGATAATACTTTTTCTTCTGGGAAAAGGTTTAGAAAGATTACAAGTCATCATTTTCTGTTCTAGATATTCTATAATTGAGTCTTGTAAACCAGAGAGTCATTCTAATATACGTATTATAACAAATGCAGTCCAGAGAACCGTATCAGCGATACCAGTTCTATGTTGTATTAAGAGAGCCTATTACTAAGAAATATTCACATAGGTAGCAGCAAACCAGATGACTCCTTCAAATCAGACATTACACTTTGAAAGCACTCAGACCGAGGGAAAATTTCCCTCAAAGCCTTATCCTCTCAACAAGGTCAGGAATAGAGAAAGAAGCAATCCATAAATCACTTGCCCTTTCTACCGTCTCTCTTTCTGCCTTTGTTTCTATTTGAAAGGCGCATGTCCCCTGATATTTGGAATCCCTATTGGCTATTTATCTTAGTTTTGTGTACCACTGAAGCTTACATAAATGGATACCCTCTACCAGAAGGCAAATAACAAAGCAGCTCTCGGATTCATAACAAAATCAGAGGTAAAACAACGATAAAGATTTAGTCATAATTCCGCTTAATATAGTGAATGACAAGAAGAAGGCAGTGTAACATTGCCGGTCAGTTCAATCCATTGCGACCGTAATTGAAGTTTATAGTGTACACCAAGGTTCAGGTACCTCTATTGCGTTATGATTAAAACACAGCTTATTTTTTTTATTGCATTCAGCTCACGAGTGCCAAATATGACACTTATTTCATCATAGGCAGGGATGTGTTGTCCTTGCTCACAGCTCTGACCAACCAAAGAAGTAGACCAGAACACTATACGATTAACTGCACACATGCCTTTATTAATGTTTTGCCTTAAAGCTATATTTTTATAGTTTTTTTTTCCACAGGGTCGCAAAAAGCTGCTCACTAAACACCATAGTATATTCAAATTATTTTAATTATAATATTTCGAACATCAAAATTTCATACCAAGTTTTAGAAATCTACGTTTTTTTTATCCTCCAGCTCACATTATGACTTTAATCAGTATACTTTGATTTTAATTATCATTCACTTCACAAATCTGAACTGCCTAAATGATAACCCATGCAATAACTACATTAGATATAAATTACAACAAAGACCTGGATAAAGAAACTAAAGAAATGGATTTTAACATGTATATCTTGACGTATAAATTGTCTCCTGGGAATGAAACACTGAAAAACTATAAATAACAATCAATAACTATAAAAGCACTAGCTGCGAGTTAGTTAGCAGTAGTTAGCTATTACTATTTTTAAATAAATAACCAATATGTGCTAATAGAATGATAACACAGAGATGTAATGAGACAGAATAGTAGCTGTGTACCTCAGAAGCATAGATATGTCCATCAGAACCGCATACAGGTCCAGAAGAAGACAACGAGCACGGCTTGCAAGAGTCATCTTGCTGACCAGACATTGAATGCTTCATTCTGAATAAAGATGTTCATTACTTTAACATTTCACTCGTACAATTACCCGTATAAAAAAACTGCAAAAACATTGTATTCTTCGCCACATGCTGTACCCTTTAATATCAGATTTAACTGCAACGTAAGCTGAAGTATGTAAAAAGTAAACCCACGACTGCAACAAAGTTGAATACATCACTACAGCAAAGCAAAGAACGTTTTGTACAATTAAACAAAGAAGTAAAACTAGAGATGAAATGATGTAATATAATTCTGCTGTTGTAACAATATTTAAAAACGATTATGCTTCCTGTGTTCATTACTGCTAGTTTAAAGTAATTGAAAAACGTCCAGTTCTTTTTACAAAGGTCTGTGATATCTAGATCTCTTAGCTATTTCTCATCCTCCAGCCTCATAACTGCGTGAAAAAAATGTTGATACATGTGTAGAAGTTACTGATACTTCTATTGTGAAATGTTAAGTCATTATTTTCATGCACAGCATTCATTTCTACACTGCTTTACCACCACCAAATGGATATTTCTGGACTGATTGATTTGGAAGTGTCTGTGGAATCACTGTTTTCCTGTCTTGAAACGTTCGACAGGTTTATTTACAGAACGTAATACACTATACATCATCAGATTTCTAACTTGCTTCCTACAGATGTAAATGTATTTAAAATATTTAGTCTAAATGCTTATTTACCTCTTTAGTGAAGGTTATAGATTCACATTGGGACAACAGAATGTATGACCCTCTCAGTTAAGCACAAAAAGAAGTACAACACTACTAAACACAAACAGCAACCACGGACTGCACTCCAAATGCACACCAGAAGCCATTAGTAAAATCGTAACTTTTAACTCGTATTAACTCGTGACTATTCAAAATACAGGTACTACAATTGTAACTTTTAAGACCATCACCTCTGATGTACATCCAAGCACAACATAGCAGATATTTCATTCTTCTAATATTCTAATTTCCCAGTTTAAAGCCACTGATCCAAGAAAAATGCTGCAATACAATCACTACTCAATGTGATGTTATTAATGTTTGCAGTTTATGTTGCATTTTAAAAAATGGACCAACTTTTTGTTTTTAGAAATTTGATTTGTACATAATGCAACCTGAATTATTTATTGGGTTTCATGAAAGATTCACCACAACCTGGGTCTTTTCTGTGCATATTTATTATGTTTTAGTCCACAAATTCCAGGAAATCGTTCAAATAATCATGTTCACGTTATCTACATAATTGTTTCTTCTTTTTCCTTTTCATTGTGATTATACTTGAAGGTTAAAGGTTTGGAACAAGTTTCAATAGCTAAACATTTTTGTTACATCAGATTGTGGACGAAGTAGTTTGTGCTTCCATTGTCAGTATGGAAAATAAAATGGTTATATTAAAGTGTAATAGCAGTCTAATAATAACGGACTAATCTTTTTTTATATAAATAATATGTTGCGCTTCAGTTGTACTTAGTAAAAAAGTCTGAGAATTTTACAAAGCTAAATAAGTTAAGTGTGCTCACCTGTACTCCAGTTTCTTGCGGTTAATACACACAGCACGCTGATACCCCTGAGCAACACACACCTTGTTTGGGCTGCACTTCATCTTCTGGCAGGGGTCTTTAGTTGTGTCCACATCTGTGAAAGGACATGAAATGAATGAGTAGGAGAAACTGAATTAATGACTAAAGAGAGAATATAGGTTCTCGCAGCTAATAGCAGAAGAAAATACCAATGCTGTTACTGTACTGGTGTTTTTTAATCCAGTAAAGTAACTATTACAACATCCAACCCAGCTAAGCAGCAATGTTCAGACTCTCAATGTCCCATTACTTTACCTGGGGAATGATAATAATAAAGATGATGATAATAATAATAATGTAATAACAAAGTGCTATTTAATTAATGCTTTCAGTTACATTACAGTATAGGTTGTATACAACCAAACACCTGCAAAGTATTACAGCAGTGAGCCATGTCAGAATTTGTGCATTTTGCTTTGCCATTTTGGTAAAGAAAGAAACCAAATGTGCAGATGATGTGCCATATCCACCTCATTGACAATCATTGGAACCTTGTAAGAACGAATTCTCTAACACACCCCTAACTCAGTTAATAAATGGTGCAGAATCTCATGTTCCTCGATTAAATACACGCTGAGTTACAATAACAGCAGCACAGATAATAGCTTCTGTATCAATATTTGTAATTTCTCTACAAACATTAAGTGATGTGGCAATGAGTGGATTGGGCTATAAGTCTTGTGGTATCACTAGAGCCTCACAAACATTAAATATCCAAATGATGATGTTGCCATGGCAACATGCTGTTATACAGAGAGGACAATTGCTGGACTGTGATAAGCTGCACAAATTCCACGATCCTTCCCCACACACCTTCTACAGATCTCACACTCGGATTTTGCTAGGTTGTTTCTTTGTGTTGGAAAGGCTTAACCTCATAAAAATAATTACACATCCTCGCCAAATCCTTATTTGGGAGATGGGTAAATCCAAGAACCGTAAAAACATATTTTCTTCCCGGCCAAATCACTGTATTCATCTTTTGTTTACAGATGTAGAAACATTTAATACGTACATTAGCCGTAAATGTGTTCTGGATGGATGTGACCCCAAACATAGATTAAAAAGTCATTTGACCAGCAGAGTCCAGTGAAGAATGTAACGCACACCGACATTAAACATCAGTTTGGACACACTGTCTCATTCAATGTCTTTTTTCTTGAGTAGATGTCTTTTTTTACATTTCACACATCTCCAGATTATTTAATACTACCATAGACCAAAATTCTAATGTAATACCTAAAACAACTGATAATAGTATGTTTACACTGCAGTCTGTGTGTTTTAATGCTACAATAATATCCCAGGTACCCTAAATTCACAATTGTACAGTTAATAACTGTTCTTGGCTATAAAAACTTTCAATTATCAACCTTTTAAAATCATTTTATCACAAAGACTAATTAAAAATAAGCCATCAAGTGCATGAGGTCTGCGCTTTAAGTAGATCTATTCTTGGTTTAAACGAAGCCACTCAGCCTTAATCAAGCCCTGATTTCTTCTTACAGAAATCTTTAATGGTACTAGCAATTACCCATTGTAATGGGGATGTAAGAATCATGCAGGAAAACCCACCATCTGGTCCCATATACCTACTAAATAAATTAAATTAAAAAGCTACTTGAATTAATACATTGATTATGCATAACTATGATTATTTCCATCAAAACAGGTATTCACTTCTGACATGTTGGAAATGCTCTGATCTGGTTAGTTATCTATCACAATTAGGCCCTATAGTTGTGTCTCAAACCACAAACTTTTGTAAGTGCACTGTAATGTAGTGCGTAGTGCACACTGCACACTTATTTTTAAGTACAATCTAAAAAGTGTTGTCTCAAATTAAACACAACAACTTGGGGAAGTGATCACGGTTCTATGCCCCACCAAAAAAAAATTCACCAGGTTTTGTTTCCACAATGAATTGTTAATCTTTTACTGAATAATTTCATTTCACATTTATACAAAACAGTAGCCGTAGATTTTTCGGCAATGACCGCTGTTGAAAGTCCATCCTCTTCTGTTACATAGGCATAATGGAATCCATTTAGTGCACACAGTGTCCATCATTTCATTCTCTATTTTTTGGCCGTTTGAATTGGTGAATCCAGATACTTATAGCACAGAGAAAAACATAGAGCTTGACAATCTCTGATTCTAAGATCGACTTTGAGGGTAACAAGTTTGTTAGCCACTAAGCTACGTGGTCTTCATAAAGAGCAAAAGTGGATCCAGAAGTGCAAATACAAGCTTATAAGTATGTCAGCCAGCACCACTGAATGTATCTGGTTCAACTAAAAGCTTCCTGGATTGCAGAGGCTGCTTCAACAGGTTTGCAATGGTCAAATAAAAAACTATAGATGTACTTTTTTTTTTCATAATTTTTTTGAAAAAATACAAATGAACATGCAGCTAGCTGTTGACTACTATACCAGCTGAGTGTAGATAATTCAACACTAATCTCTGGGGTTTACTTAAATAGAACTAAAATTAGGTGTGGTGCATTAGTGCTCATTAGCACTACAGCTCATGGGGTTTGTAGTATTTTAATGCTTCCTGTCACAAGAAAAAGTGGCCAAGCATGCATTATAAAGAAAAATTGCTTTTTCGAGCATTTAACTACTTTTATACTCAGGTTTTCATTTGAACTGCAAATTAAGACATTTTATCATAATATTTCTGGCAATTTCTTCACAGTATAAAAAGTGATTGATAAATGATATATTAATGTTAATGATCTGGTGCACTCATCATGCATTTGTGAATAAACACAGCAGTGGTCAATGTGGATGACTTACTTTCATTCGAGTTCTGCTTTTCATCCCATGATCTGATGTAATCATCCTGAGAGACAAGAAATTAAACTAATTACTTAGACAGTGAAAACAGTGCCTGGATCATTACACAACTTTATTTTAAAGAATATACATGGGTAAAAAGAAATATATGGACAGTCATTTAAAAAATAAATCATTAAACATCCTCTATCAATATCACTTGCATTCAAACAATAAGGTTTGTTACAGCAGCTTTTGGCAATTCAATACTTTGATTTTTATTTGTGTTGTTCACACCGCTGTATTTAATTTCATGCACTGAAACAGCAGTTTAACTGTCCACATACTTATGCCCATGTCCAATACATATATGCTACATTTCAAATGATGAAAGATAAAATCTTCATGAACTTGCATGAACACCAGGACAAGTAGCAAACCATGCATAGAAATGATGAACATACAGGAGGTCTAAAATCCTCAAATCTAGCATATTCATGTGGTGGTTAAACAGAGGATGAAATGCAAACTTATTTCTGATATTAATAAGACATTAAAACAGTCAAGGACGTGAGACAGATTTAGACTGCAATACTGACCTCTACTTCCTGGAGAAACGTGAGGCAAATGTGTAAAAGAGAAAAGAAAAGGAAAACGTTAGAAGAGGAGTCCTTGAGGGGATTTAAAGGTGGTTTAAAAAGAAAACCACTTATAATATTTGTTTGCTCTCCTGGCAATACTATTGTTAAAGCATGTGAATATTTCCCAGTCCCAGTGCACTAAAATTGGCAAACGTGAACATCAAGAACATGCTCTTCAGACTTAATAAACCTGAAGGTGATAAAACACCTAAAGGGCTGGTGCCAGGATAAATACTCCGCCTTTCTGTCAGTATGACAAAGAAGCTGATAGTAGACTGCAGAACAAAGTGGGTGAAGAGCTACTGCCCTGTTTTGCTCAGTGGACCTGCAGTGGAAAGTTCCTAGTACTTTGGAGTCCATATCTCAAAAGACGTGTTATAGTCCTACCACAACAGACTAGAAAAGTAGAATCAGCTAAACCTCGTTAGATCCTCAAAAGACTTCAAACTGTCTTCAATCGAAAGGCATCAGCATAGAAAACATTACAGTCTGGTTTGCAAATGGCAGCAAACATGATAGGCAGGTTCTCAAACAAGCTTACTGACCTGCAGTCAAGGAAATGATGATAGTCAAGGGGCAGGTAGGTAGCCATCTTGTAGTAATGTACTATGTTCTGTTGGTTAGGGAAGCGTTTTCAAAATAGATGAGGATGCACAAGATGGAAAATATGTGTGTATTTACAATTTAAGTATTTATCTTACTTTTATCCAGAGCATCTAACAGAAATGCTTCCATATTAGACGATACCATATATCATAACGTACATGTATGTACTATTAATCTGGACCGCCATTGGGATCATGTCACTTTTAGAATAAAATAGAATGATAAATGTATTTTTATTACAAAAGCTCTTTACATTTGTTTTCATTTATTACTTTTTTATAGATTTGTTGAATCCTTTTTTGGGAAATCAGCCTGGCTTTAACCGGCTCTTTTTTTCAGTTGGTGCTTTATGCTTTGTGCAGCATGCTTTATATTTTTCTGAGGCAGGGTGATATATGGCTGGAAATTTTTACCCCCACTTGGATTGATTTCCACCAAGCAAATGGTCTTGGTGAAGTAATTTCTGCCATCTCAGACTACTTCTGGGTTTCAGTTTTCATTTCTGTGCTATCTGTGCTTTTGTGTTCTGTGCTGTTCAGACTGCAGATGTCTTTCAGTTGTTATTGTACTTTGGCCATGGCTTTTATTTTCTCTTTACACTCTTAGATTGAGGCTTTTAGTTTTGTATTGTATTGTATTGTATTGTTTTGCTCTACCTTGGTACATATGATAATTGAACATCATACATTGGCAAATTATGTTAGTATTAATTCAGCATTAATCTTACATACATATAAATAGCCACAGTTGGAATTGACTATTCAAAATACAGGTACTACAATATTCCAATACTGAACCGTATCTGCTAATGATTTGCTTTTATCTGACAGCCATCGAGTGTTTTGAATTTACTTGTGAATACATTATTCACAAGATTATGTCTCATTGTACAGAAGCACATCCCAGAAATCTTGCAATAGTTTACTGGCCTTTGAATGCAAATAAGACATAAATAAAGGCTGGTTAAAGTAGTTGTATTTTATGACCTGAAAAAGAAAATGAAAAATACAAATTGAAAAGATTATCTGTAAATATAATCCATAATGTAAAGCAAGTATCAATTTGTTACGTATATTTATTTAATTTATAGAAGACCTGGCGGCATTACATTCACAATGCGAAACTTGGTAACTAGTGCAGAAAACGTACTAGTGATTAGATTTACAATGAATGCAGCCACCCTGTGAATTTATGGTCTTTTATTCAGGGCTGTAGAGCCTTCAGAAATATAGCGCTATAAACATTTATGCAGCATAAAAAATCTGCCAGATACCTCTGCTTCGGATCATATAGAATTACACCGCAAATAAGTGTTTCTCATAAAGAATGGTGGCACTAAGGCATTGAATACGAATGCCTATTTCCCTGCAGTAGTCCAAGATTGGCACAAAATAAACTTTGTGGTAGAATGTTGAAGGCTTTCCTACATCATTACAATAACACTGTAACTGGTTAATTGTGTAAAAGCCCAATATGTCACATAATATTTAAAATAATCTACCTATCCATCATCTAGTTTTACCACTGCTTAATTTTATTTAGAGTCACGGTGGGAGACACACTGGACGAATACACTAAACACTTGAACAGTGTGTTGCAGGCTACAGACACACACACATACACAATTATTTTCAGAGTATCATGAGTGCATGTATGTAGACTATGGGAGGAAATTAAAATATCCAGATAAAATTTATGCGGACCCAGAGAGAACATGCAAATACTGCATAGAAAGTCCTGGATTTCTTTACCTGGAAATCAAACATGGGACTTCTTGCTATGATGCGACAGTGCTAAGCTCTAAGCCACTGCGACACTCTTTACAAAATACATATTGTCTTTATTATTTAATGTGCTGACCTGAAGCAAATGGGTGATGAAACGTTTTTATGGCTTTCTTTATGTACACAAACTAAACATCAACAGCTCTTAATAACTCACCAAGTGGTTTTGACATGCCCAAGTACACTACATTTCTATAGCAGTATGACAGCTTTACACCAGCTGTACATTAAAATAATTCATATCTCAGCAGGGCTAGAAAACATACGAGTGAGAATGTGTAAGCCTGCCAGTCGCAACCCCAGTCGCGACGCCAAGACATACACCCATAATGACATGAACAAAAAATGTAATAATCCACTTCAAACAGCTATAAATACCAACATTTTAAACAATTTAAGATTGATAGGGAAACACGTGTCACTGAGTACAATACATTCCAATAATTTTTGTTAATAAATTTTTACAGAGAATGGAAGACAATTAAAGTATTTAGCAGATGCCTTTATTCAAAGTGACTTACAATTACAACAGAACAACATTTTGAACAATTGAGGATTCAGAGACCCTGAAGGGACTTGAATCAGTGACCTTCTGACTTCTATCAAAGTGCTTTAACCATTAAGCTTAAAGATGTGCTAATCATTAGCAAAACCATGTAAAACAAGTTCAGACTCATGAGTTCAAACCAATGTCATGAAGATGTCAAGTTTATTTTCAAAACGTATTTGGTTAAAGTCACTGCTGCTAGAACTGGTGCAATACTTTATAACACAATTGATTACATTTTAACCAGTTGGAATGGTGTCATTAAATTTGTATCTCCAATTTGGTAGAAAAGTCTTTAAAAATGTATCTTCAGTAATAGCGTTTTGTGACGTACTCTGTAATCTGGGACTAATACACAATAACTGGCGAAAATCAAAATTTTAACAGTACAGTAGTTCTATCCTTCGTCCAGGAAATGCTGTGTCATCAAATCTGTCAAATTATCCAGAAAGCCCCCCTGAGTGTACTTTGTCATGGATATCACTCACAGGATCACACTGTATCACTCAGCACAGCAGGAGTCATAACCTTCTGCTGTGCATGAGAACGTTGACTGACAGCCTAAACCCACAAAGCTTTAAATGAAAATAGAAGACGTCAAGAAATCCCAAAATAAACTCAAACGTAGATGCTTTAATTGGGACGTGATGAGATATTAAATGAAAGCATGTGGTTGTGTATGTACTGGACATGCAATGTTTTGAGACAGTTGAGTGATCATCAGATGCTCAGCTCATTCTGAGTAGCATCAATTGCTTAATTCTATTTGAGAAGCAAAGACGACTGATGTTTAACCTATTTTTGAATAATAATAAGATAATTTGGCAAATGTAAAAATATGCAACATGCCACAGTTTCATGGATTCATGGTGTGGTGTTAATATGAGACTGAATGGGAGACTAACGAAGTAGCCTTATTACTCCACCACTAATTGGTCTAAATTTGGAACTTTAGAATATTTCATCTGTTGCACCTTTTGCTGTATGAGTTAGAAATCCAAACTTTTAAGCCTAAAATCTTTGGTGTATAATGAAGAAGGTCACGATGTGCCTCGTGCCTTGCATAGGCTGTGCGAATTGCAGTTTTGGTTGGCGTGACAGTTTTGTAAAAATAATGTCTAAAAATTAGGACAAATCTTACAGCTTGCTCTAAGTAAGTAAACTGATATGCCAACCAAGTTCTGATGTTCATTTTCCATAATGGCTTTGTCTGCTTTGATAAGCGACTGTTCAAAAATCTCAGGAGTGAAAAACAAAGGTCTACAAAGAACCTTATTGATTTCAAGGAACAGTGCTATTCATCAATAATTTAGCAATCACATTTAGAAAACGAGTAACAAGAAAATCAGCGACAACACAAAGGCTACTTATGTAATCAATAAGGTTTCACATCACAGCCTTTCAAATATAATATTTCCCTCAACTCCTCTAATGATTTAAAGCTCCATGAAATGATTATTGTGAAGTGTTTTGACAAGTTGCTTTTTTAATTAATTAAAATGAAATACAATCTTTTTGATAAAGACCGAACAATTATTTCAGAACCTACAGAGACAGGACTCGAGGGCCGTTGACAAGCCCGTGGGCTACTCACAGCTCACAAACACCACACGTACCTTTATAATCAGTCATTTCAACTGGAATCACATCAATCATGTACCACATTTAGAAGACAAAAAAACGTGCCCACCAGAAAATGACTTTCCCTGTCACAGCAAAGTCAACAATAAGCCACTTGATGTATGCACACGGGCTTATTTAACAAAGCTTTTAAGCTCAGCAGCAGCATAGAACATCAGAAACACTGCTACCAGCCCATTCAGATGATTTAAACCATCTCAGCCTTCGTTCTTGTACAGGACGAAACTTGAAGCACTGACTTTCTAGACATTCAAAAGAAAATTATCCCACAGATATAAATCTCTGACCAGCTGTTTTAGATCATATATATATTTTTTTTAAAAGTAAAGCCCTGCGATTGTATCAAATCAGAAAAACTATTCAGTTTGTGTAACCTGACCGTTGGATGGATGTCTGAATAAAGTAGTGTATATTTACCCATTTTATGAAATTATTATTTAATATTATAATGTACAATAATTTGTGTAATCTGATATTAATAAACACCAGTTTGGGCAGTGGGAGCTCAGAGGTTAAGGAACGGCACTAGGCCAACAGCCAAGTTACTGTTCGGTCTTTTGGCAAGAACTTTAGCCCTCAATTTATGGGACTGTAGTCACTCAGAACTGGATTTTGCAGAGTCTTCTAAATGTAAGTAACAGCAACACTCTAAATTTACTGGGCATTGTTAGCCCAGCATTTTAAACTACGATACTATTGATCAGAATGTTTGTAATTTCTTGGTTCCCTCAGTTGGTCCCTAAGCAACACCATCACCCCTTAACTGGTTACATTATGTTGAAGCACGTACACAATGAGATTTAGACTGAAATAACTATGGACTGTGATGAGGTGTCACTTTGATGGCATCGTGGCTTTCTAATACTGCTAAAAACATTTCTTGTCAATTATATCTTCACCCATATGCAAGTCGATTATGCTGTGGACACTGACAGATGCTGACTTTTGCAAATCGAGAGTTCTTCGATTGTAACATGTATAGTCAATAGTACAGATTATTTATAATGTTGTATTGAGAGATATTCTTCTGATGATGCAGTGGTAAACTAGTACTAGCTATCTGCTGCTGGGATTACTGCTTGTACTCCATAATAATGTGATCAGTTTACTGGGTCTCTACAAACAGACAAGCTTGGCTATGCCTTGATCAAGGTGCCCAGTCACTTCTGATAAACCT
The DNA here is from genome assembly GCA_028566735.1 of Ammoglanis amapaensis. Lineage (NCBI taxonomy): Eukaryota > Metazoa > Chordata > Actinopteri > Siluriformes > Trichomycteridae > Ammoglanis > Ammoglanis amapaensis. The sequence continues at coordinate 1,673 of JAOUQU010167220.1, read as the reverse complement.
AATCCATCATAACTGCCAACAGGATTGTAGGAACATGAAAAAGATATCTAAGTTATTAAATTCAATAGGAAAAAATACAAACTAACCAAACCAGAGCATTCCAAATAAGAAAAGGAAGTCTTAATGTGCCCAACGGTACATTAGACAATCAGCCCAATCAAAAGGAATGCAAGTGATGCCTTTAAATGGGCCAAACAGACTAGGTACAAAAACAATTTTCTTAAAAGCTGAAAAGAAGTTAAGGACTAAATTTGCCAGCTATGACAGGTCACGTCAACCTTTATACCTTATAAATATTATTTAAAATATTCCCAGTACACCTAGACTCATTAAAGTTTGATTCGTACAGCTTTTATTTGGCATTTTAACCTTCTCACTGAAAAATAACTTCACAAGTTATTATACCATCTGAAAAATAACTTCACGAGTCATTATACCATCAAAATGAACTCAATTTACTCTGCAAGAAGAAAAGTTACTTTCTAGCTTGTGACAAGAAAAATGAGAATGCTTCCGAAACTATACGTTTCCAACTTCGAATACATTTTCGGCGGAAAGTTTCAGTTTCAGTCCTGCCTGTCAAATTGTGTATTACTTTGTGCTTCGTTTTCCCAAAAATAAATTGATGAAAGGGTTAGTTGAATGATGAAAACATTTTATATGTTCAGTCAGAAACTGAGACTGAACTAGAAACTCCAAATTAGCTTGGACCTGCCACAGTCTGCACCTGCAGTCTCCAGATAAAACAACCATTCAGCAGGAAAGGGCACAGACTGCAAAAGTGGAATGATGAAAGACCAGTTTCTCTTGACTCAATTAAAGCCCCCCAGCGCTACTGGTGTGTGGCCAAAACTTCTATTTCCCCTTTGCTCAGCTTCAGCAGCTGTCTCAGTGCACTTTGGCCAAACGTGCGTATGTATTATTAGGGGTTTACAAACAGGACATTTCAAATGTGGGTTTTAGGATGAGAAAGACATTGTAGACACACAGAAATCATGTATAATGCAAATAAGAAAGAGTGCAAATCTGTGTTGTCCAAAGATGCGAAGATTAATAATAAATATCACTGACAGTACTGAGCAATTGTAATAATAGTCAAAAGCATTTTATAAAAAGCAATATTTAAATGTAGCTCATACATTGATCTGACAATGCACTCTGTCATAAATAAATCAGTTAATTTTTTCAGTGGATTATTCAATGGACTTATTCTAAGTAAAGTGTTTAGACTATGGCCGAATGCAGATATAAGTATCCGTAATCTAACACAGGAGTGCAAGAGTTAATTCCACGATAACTAAAACTTAACACTTACTAGCAACATTATCGCAAAGGAAAATGTGTGAAATCTGCAAAACAAGATTTGTAATCAAGGTCACTCTGAAAACAAGTTCGGCGTTCTGATGACATCAGCGGCAACGTTGCTGGCTGTAATGTATATTTGGAAGGGAAACATTTCTATAAGTTATAAGCAACATTAACCTCTAGAGACCCTGCGTCCTCATATGAGGACATTACATTTCTGGTTCTCTGCAACATTCTGCCTATTTTTTTTTAAATTGTTTACTCTTTGGCCTCATATGGCGACACTGCCCATACCACCTAGTGGTCATATGACAACATAACACTCAATTGATTAAATTATTTTCAAAAGTGACTTATTTATGTACAAT
>JAOUQU010167114.1:0-14696 GCA_028566735.1 Ammoglanis amapaensis | reverse complement strand
CGGACGGAAAACTCTGCTCCAAACATTAACGTCCTACCCCAGGAACTGGGAAAATGGACGATAAACGAATAGATAGAGAGAGATTGTAGGTGTTGAACTAAATGACCTCCACTCTCATGTTCATTTACCAATGTAAAATGATCAACACAGAGCTATAACATGGTTTTTAATATTTTAGTAGCAAGTAAAATCTACATTTTATAGTATGTAACGTACGGTCTGTTGGGCAGACACTTATCTACGAGGTTGGAGCATAAAATATCGACCCGACACAAAATTTCCCATAACCCGCTTGCTCTGCTCACATCTCTGCCAGATCACTGAAGCAACAACGACACTCGTATCAAGTTCAGGACGTGGGAGCTTTCTTGTTTCTCCAAACAGCAGGAATGATTCGCCTTACTTTCAAACTGCTATTCTTGCCAACAGCAACATGTTTTGCTGAAATCAGATTTAAGTGGCCCTATTCTTTAAATAAAAACATATGCCAGAAGCCGGAAAACGACTTCATGACTTTATGACTTTCTGAACATAATGCCAACATAGATCTTTAACACGTGAGACTAAAAACTGCTGAACATATACACGCCACGTTGCTCAAAATATTGAACTCATCGATTTTTACACCGGCTATAAATATACGAAGCTGGAAATAATCCCAAACACACAAAAATATGGGCTTATTTTATTACTTGCATATTTATGATTCACTACATTAAAAAGTCAAACTTTTCCACACTTATTTTAGTACCTGCAATTGTACATTATTAACTTGCTTACTGTTACAGCCAGTGTAAACTAGTATAATATGACGTTGGCATCGGTACATTGGCTATAAAAGCTTCAACTTTTGGAGGAAAACTTTCCTAACGATTATAAAGTGTGTCTTTGTGAATTTGCATAACAGCCGAACATTTTATTTCTTTTTTTATTTGCCATAGCAGATCATGATTCGTGTCATTGATTCAGCATAGGTTGATGCTTGATGCATACCTGATCAATCTCTTCCAATTTATCTAGGCTTGTAATCGGCACTACAATTCACTGGATTTGGCCTTCAAGTAGGTACCTAAAGGAAAATTCAGTGTCTCTAATTACCCTGCATACCAAAAAGAACCAGGACCTTGTCTTTCCCACGTATCCAACCTTTAGGGACACACTATACTGTTTTCTGGCCTCACACTAAACCATAGTGCTCTAAATCTAAATCTAATTAATATAGCCGGACTGTTATACAATTATAACGATTACCTATAGAGGCTGCATTACAATGCAGATAAAGTTTAGATGTTGTAGTTGTTGGGCTTATAGGAACATAACTTAAATTTAAACATAACTAAATGTAAAAACAGCCAGTAATCTGGTTACATTTGTGACGTAGAGTATTTACTCATTACACAATGTTCATTATAATACGAGGTTATATCACGCACATTCATAGACTTTAATGTCTTAGAATGTTGAGAGGTGACAGTGCTACCCGCTTAGCCACTGTGCCTCCTCACATATCTAAGAGTGACTTTAAAATAACAATTTGCATTGTGTTGTGGTTGTAACCAAACCTGTATACACCAAGTCTGACTTCATTAATAATCAACTTACATATTCAATATTAATAATGTAGGAGTAACAGACTTATGGTATGGTGTGGCTTTGATAAGATCTTTAAATACACTGAAAAACTGAAAACATGTTTGTATTACTCAGCTGAAAATCAATATATGTTTTTTATGACCTATGATCCAATGCTGACACCAGAGTCGTGAAAAATATGTTTTAATATGTATTTCACTTTAGCTTCATATTAGTCTTTAGACTACAGACTAGATCTATAAACCCAATCTGATGTACTAAAGTGTACCTTCTACCTACAAATGTGTGCTTTCTCTTCCCAACACTTAGCATTTATGGGGACCACCCCATCTGCTAACAGGCGCCAAGACTATTCACTTAGCCTTGTATAACACACCAAGTCTAGCATATCTTCATTAGTTAACTAGTTAAATAATTACTGTTTCAACAGGCCAGTAGACCGACTTGCTGGGGCCGGGGCATGAAGGCTTCACACGGGCCCATGGCCAAAACTAAAAAATTAATAGGGCTCATCTTTCTGACACGGGTCCGGGACAAAAGACCTGAACCTCCCAACCCCAAAAACTAATAGTTGTATATATTTCAATTTGCATCTCTAGTGCCATGCATTTAGGGATTAGAAGTTAATTTAGGACAACAAAATGTCCAGGTACTGGTTTAGTAATTACAAGGTCGCAGGTTCAAACCCATCCACTTCCAGAGCGAGGCTCTTAACCCATAACTGCTCAAACTGTACAGTCTAATTTTGATGTGAGTGAGTTTGGATATAAACACCCACTAAGTACCTAAAACATATATGTATTTCATTGTTTAATTCTTTCTTTAAAAAAGCATTTCGGTTTTAATTATGGGTAAAATAAAAATATAAAGAATTTCCTTCATTAGTAGACTAACAATAAACCAGAACTAACTTGTTTTTTTTACGGACCAACTTGAAGCTATTTTATTCTACAATGCAAACTCGAAAAACTCGTTGTCCTTTGCTCGGCACTCAACCCCGGAGCTCTGAACCCAGCATGCACACATTGTGTCCTTGTTCTTCTGTATTTATAACTGCTTAAAGCATTTTACATTTACATTAACCTACAATAACCCACTTAGTATGGTGTGGCTTTGATGAGCAGATCTTAAAACTTAGTGTTAAAACTAAACACTAAGCTGAAGATGTACAGTTTCAAGATACATAAAAATGTGTTTAGGAAATTATTTATAAAACAAATACAAACACTTAAAACTATACAGTAAAAATCTATCAAGCTTTTAATACCGGCCAATCTTGGCTCCAAATAAACTTATCTGACCTGATCTTACAAAGTGTTCATTTATTTAGTTTCGTTTAGCTTCATATTAGTCTTTAATCGCTAAAACTACAGACCAACTCAACTGTAATTCTAAGTAAAAACCTAGAAATGTGTGTAGCCTTTGCTCTTCTCACCACTGTCTTTATTTAGAGCTAACGTTTTGAGAACACTTCAGCACGTGTTGCCAAACATAAACCCGAAAGCCACAGATGTGTTAATGTGTTATATTCAGTTCTGTCGAAATTGTTTACACATTTTAATTACTGTCAGGCAAGATTCGTCATTTGAACATACTAGCATAGATGATATCAGGAAGCCAGATTTATATGTTATTAACATTAAACGTATGTACCCACCAATATATGACCCTATGTATATAGAAACTTGACCATGATTTTAAACATGTGACTGTAAAAACTTCTACTTTTGGGGGAAACATTGGGAAATTTTGTGAATTCTGTCTCTGTCTTTGTAATATGTCAAAACCCTGATATTCATGGGCGAGGTTGAGATCAGGGATTTGAATGGGCCACTCGTTATATAATGTCAGAAGGTAGTGAAACTGTTACAACATAATGAAAACCAAAAGTATACATTGGTATAAAGCATCTTATTATACAGTATATGCTTATATAATACTGCCTAATTGGTAACAGACACTGAAACTCCTAAACTTTATCATTATTGAATGTCTCAGTATGTTTGACCACGCAGTATAATTCAACAAGGTAAAATGCAATAACTTTTTAATTCGCTGTAAAACTTTAGTTTTACTTAACTAGGGGGTCTTGAATTTGGCACCTAGGTGAAGTACTTACAACTTATGACTTTACACAACCTTAGAACTTACAGTCATTTGCGAATAGTAATAATTTGAATTGTAATTAACTGTATAGCCAATGTAAATTTGATGGGAGGGAAACAACTGTGCTTATTTTTTTACTTTTGCCTGAACTACTTACTACTTAATATGTATCTACTTGTATTGAATATCAACAACTGACGATTTCAAAGGTGAATCTTCAAACTATTAACAGTCAGTTTAGTACCTAACATATGATGATTATGAAAGATATATTTACATTACATTTAGCAGATCCAAAGTGAGAACAATTTGAGCAATTGTGAGTTAAAAGCTTCACACAATCGGCCCACTTGGCCAACTTGGTGATGGGGCTTGAACAAGCGATCTTCTGATCTCTAGTTTACCTTAGTACCTTAGTAATCACTAAGCCATCACTGCCCTTGACTTGACTTGTTCTTGGCAATATAGGTTTTATAGATATTAAAAGATCTTCAGAGTCAGGACACTGAAGTACTCATAAAATCCAGAATAATAAAGGTGTTAAGTACTAGAATAAGTACTGAATTCCAGAGACTCGAACTCACCACGATGTTCCCCTTGGCCTCACACTCAGCCCCGGATCCCTGAATCACACTATCAAGGACCTGTACGTCTCCATTAGGTCCGTTGGAACAGTTGCGTCTTCCCTGTCGTATGACCTCCTCGATCTCTGCGACCCTGAACGCGCACAGCGCCGACCTCCGGTTCGATTTGGCGAACACACCGAACAGGTAGGGTTCGGCCAGTGCGCGACCCTGGACGTCGATATCGGCGTTGAAGACCGACACCAGCCGGTTGTAGATGTTCCCACTGGCCCCGCATTGTAAACCCATCTGGATGTAGGACTCGGTCAGTTTGCGTCCCTCTGAGGCTTGGCGTCGCGGTGCGTCCGTATCCAGACAGATGCGCGCCAGGATGCTGTTCGGCTGACTCTCCTTCAGTCCGCTGTTCGCGTCGTTATTCATGGCGATGTACGAGTAGGACTTGTGCGCAAAAGCCTGCACGAAGTTTAACTTGTGCTTGGGTTTGACTTCTTGCTTGATCTTGAAGACGTTGTCCTCGGACGGGTTGATGTCGTAGGTGAACAAGCGTGCGAGGTCCTTGATGTTCAGGGAACGGATCGCAATCTCGGGGGTGTTCTCGAAGCGTAAATCTTCTTTACTGTGGTTCTTTGGGAAGTATTCGGTTCCCAGACCCGTATAAGTGGCGGCCACGAGAAGTCTCGGGGTCCCACCTTGGCTGCGGAATACAAGTCCGACTGTGCTGGCGTTGGGATGGTTGGCGACGATGTTCAGCATACTTGGGAACACTGTGGCGTTCGGAATCGGGAACTCGACCGCGATGAGGGACACGTTATCCATCCGTCGGAGCTCGCAGAACCCCTGGTAGACCGACCCGCACGCCACGATGACTCCTTGCTCTCTATCCAGTGCGAGCAACTTGTTATGGTTATCCGTTAAGGACCTGGCGTGTTCGCAAAGCGCGTGTGGGAGCTGCGGCGCATGGCACAGGACGTTATCCCGGACCGGACCTGTGCTGTTCGATACCTCCGTGGCGAGACTCCCGTTCAGCTGGTAAATGTTATTCACGGCTGCCAGGTAGACCCGTCGGGACACTTCATCCACCACGAAGTTATTGGTCTCGCTGGGGGACTTGAAAGTCTGTTGGATGTGGAGCGCGCACACGCACACGCAGCGCGCCGCCACCACAGCGAGCACCAGCAGCAACATTCTTCTTTCTGGCCGGCTTCCGCGGCTTGTGGACCGACAGGAGCATTGAGCAAGAAGATGAAGTAAAAAAAAACGCCAGACGAGGATTCGAACCCTCTCTCACTAAAACTATCCGGGAGGAAAAGCCGCTTCCTGCCGAGCGCGCAAACCCGGAGTGACGCGATAAGGAGTTGCGCTTCCTTTACGCGGTGAAGGGGGGGTGTGAGGGGTGGTGGTGAGGGGTGTGGAGCGCAGTAATCCACCCCCTGTTCTCTATTCTCCAGAACATCAGAATATATGCCAGGTCCAGGTCACATTTATTTCCAACTCTATTGCCCACTGACAGTTCAGAATCAGTTCCAGAAAAAACTACTTTAAAAAATGTCCAACTCAATAATTTTAAAGTATTATTTTGGACTAGCTCAGGGGTCACCAGCCTTTTTAAAACTGAGAGCTACTTTTTGGGTACCAACTAATGTTAACTAATGCCAACTAATGAAATGTTACTGTTAATAATGAATGATATTCATGTATGTGAAGATGCTGATCATGTAAATTATTCTCACAATCATTTTCAACAATAATTTAACAAAGTAGGAAACAAATAAATATCAGTATGCAAAATATGCAGCTATTTTTAGAACAGGCCTGCGGGCGACTCATGAGGTCCTTTCGGGCGACCATGCGGGCACCACGTTGGTGACCCTTGGTCTGGAGACTGTTGGGGTCCTGAGCAAAACTATGATCACCAATATGTAATAAATAATTTGACACCCCTGAAAAATATATGAAAACCAAAGGTTTTTTTATTCCAAATTTTCGCATTTCAAACCATACAAACAAATGTTTAATACTGTTATATAATTTGATACATTTAATGATATATATTATAATATTGTATAATAAAGAGTAAACAATAAAGAACAATACACTTACTTTGACATTTTTAGCATCTAGCGGACGCCTTCATCCAAAGTGACTTACAATACATATTACACTGGAACACCAATTTGAGTAACTGAGCTTTGCTCAAAGGCCCAACAGTGCAGTAACGGTTCTGGATCAATAAAATGACAATGGGCTGTGAGCCCCCCTCCCACCACCACTACCAGAACTGCCACTGCAACTGTGGCAACTTGGTTAGGATAAACTCTTGGTCAAGATAAGTCGTCACTGCCTCTAAAAGCAAAAAGAATAATATCAAATTTCTTTGTTTGTAAATAACACACATTATAAAGCACTGGTTCAAATTAATCAATGCAAAAACCTTGACTAGATTGTGTACAAATAAACAATTGTTCACATCACATAAATAAGAGACTCTCCAGGACCAAACCACTTGGAGGTCGCACAGGCTACCAAGCCTTTTTAAGGGTTAATTATATATAGGCTGATATATACTTCCATGTCGATGCAAAACAATACAGTTTTTCTTTTACAGTTCTTCGTTGAGGTCATATGCACCAGGGAAGTAATTCACTGCCACAACACTAGATGGTGGTAAGTTTCTTAGAATTCTGTCACGTTTGTGTTTATCCTTGGGTATTCTGATGAGCAAGAATGGTTAGCTAAATGATATCGAACAATGAATCGGAAATATCAAGGCACTGCCATTGTTTATTTTGACTACTCCTCGTGGTCTGCATTGCTTTGACGTATAGTTTTTGTAGACATTTTTTGAGGTGCATGCTGGGCTACACAGAGGTTCTACAGAGGGTATAAATGAGGTATAAATCTGCCTTAATCACTTTCTTTAGTTTCTCCATTTCGTGATATTGATTTAACACAGTTAAACTATTCAGCTGAATTTCCTTGAATTTTCACCAGTAGGTGTCAATATTGTACTTTATCTGACAGGGTTTTGCACTATAGCAACTGATACATTTTTGAGACATTTTGGTAAAACCAGCTTTCTGGCTCTGAGTCTTTTGGGGCCCCTAGTGGCTCGGTGCCCCAAGCAATTTCCTCCCTTGCCTGTTCACATGCTGTGCCCCTGCACACATAAATATTAACAAAACAATTTTTTAATGTGTACGCGTTTAATTAAATTGGGGATCAGATGTGGACACCAGCTCTAAAGTATCAAGGTTAATTGTCCTAATATGGGACACGTAAACTTCAGTGTGTGGTTCTGCCCCAAACTAATGAATGTAAGGGAAATTATTAACAAATCAAAGCTCTAAACAAAACCTAATATGTGTACAGTCATATATCAGAGAGGAGTCATCAAACAGGAAGCACCTTGAGTGACCACTCAGAGGTCAGTGACGCAGAGTTTAAGCAAATTGAACTCAAGGTTTTAAATTAATTATCAATAAAATTAAGTCATTTTTATTTAATTATGTTGATAAAGTATTTATTCATGACATAGTATAACATGTTTGCTGTGTATATCCTCTATAATTTGCTATTGTCCCACTGTGGGACATGTGGTGACGGCTTCATAACATACTATCTCCTACAATCTATAAATTATTAATAATCTATAAGATGTATGTTTCGAAAAAAGTCTTACATCAACTTCCTTGAGACTTTTTGTTATATTCAATAATGTATTGTAGGTGGCATAAGTCAAGTCAAGTCAGCGCTTTTTACATTAGTCATTGTCTTACGGAAACTTTCCAAAATACAGCACCAACAGATACAGAAATCTGTGTTGAGCAAGCCGAGAACGATTGTGGCAAGAAAAAACTCCCTGTAAATGACAGGAAGAAACCTTGAGAGCCCATCCTTATTGGGTTAACATGACAAAGACACAAGAGACAAGAAGAGTGAAAGTAGTAAAAGAAGCATAAAAAGCATGACTTTAAATCAGCAGAGTGAGGCAGCAATGGCCGGAGCTATAGTGGTACATAGGCCTCCAAGTCTTTACTTCAGGTCTAGTCTTGTTCATAATTTCAGGATTATGGACTATGGGGAGTTGGGGGGGGGTGATTCGATTTGCCTGTTGGTGCTCAAGTTCCTATCTCATCCAACTTAAGTGTAAGAGGAACATCATAACAGTCAGTTAGATAGTGGAGATAATGGAGAAAGCCTTCACAATGACCCACATTATAAAACAAACTGTCCTACATTAGAAAGATATAACCTGCACCTGATAATATGAAACAAAGAGCACAAATGAGTGTATTATATTTCTGAACACTTTAGCTCAATATTTTCTCTCTTGGTTTGATTAGGGCAAAGCGTAATGGATTCAAAACTATAAGAGTGATTTACGGTCGATAACGTTCTCCACTTTCCCAATTTTGTCTTGGAAGTTTCTCTCACTTTGTTAGCCGCTTATCCAATCCGAGACACAGATGGCGATGGAACCTTTCCCAGCTTTTTCAGTAGGTGCAAGTCACACAGGGACCACCCTGGGACCGCCACAACTTTTTGTCATGAGGTGACAGCGTTATCCATTTAGTCACTACGCCAATATTGGATAAGAAATGATCCCCTATGAGTTTAGGCTTTGTCTTGGTGTCTCGTGATGATAATGTTTTATCATTTTGGTTACATTCAGGGGGTGGGAAATGCTTATCTCATTAAAACACAAGATTATAGCATATACAGTCATAGATAATTTTGTATCTTCAATTAATTTATTGGACTGTGTGAGGAAACCGGAGCACCCAGAGTAAATCCAGGCTAACCTGCAAACTCCACACACAAAGGATCTGGACAATCTGACCCAGGGATCGAACCCATTACTGTCTTGCACCGTGGCGACAATGCTATGCACTTAGCCACCATGTCGCCCAGATGGAGAACTTAATGGTTAATAGGTGATATATTATCATCTCAGAGTTGCCAATGGATTGAGAAAATACAAGCTCCATGTTGAAACATAAATAGTATGTTGATAAAAAATTACAAAAAAAAATAATCTGGGCTACATAAAATAATAGATAACAACAAATCCCAGTAGTGTTGTTAATGGAATGTAGCACAAATAAATCTCCAGCGTAATGTAGGGGCATTAATGACAGAGAAAGATGGTACCCTTTAGGAATTCTGCTTTATACTCCCAAATGCATGACCTCAAAATAACCATGGAAAAGAATTAGCCGCCATGTTTGGTCAATGTCCTATATGAATAAAATAGACTATGTTTTCATAAAAATTCATCTCCAAAAGAAGCTCTGTGTTTTCATGCTATATACCATAGCTTCTATTATTTATATATAAGCAAGTTGTCAAATTCTTCTAAAACTTCTAAAATCACTTAACAAAGCTTTGTCAGATGAGTGCAATCGGGTCTGTGATAATAATCAATACACCTGGACTATCCAAGAGTCTATTTAAGACTCATACAAGACCCAATTTCGCAACTTCCAAGAGTGCGTGATGGTCGTCCTTCTGTGCTACAGTGGATCGTAAGCCATGTTGTTGATTTTGTAGAGTTTTTATTTATTCGGGTTTGGAACCAGCATTACAGCACACATGCTTGTGCTCTGGAAGACACTGGAAGCTTCACCTGGAAGCTCAGACTAAAGAACCATAACATAAAGTAAAAGTTACTGGATCTAGTATTTATTTTATGGTTCCTATATGTAGTTCTATGACCAGTATGATCCTACTAACATGTTCCACAAACCTGCATTTAGCCTACCAGTACTTTAAACATAATAATTAACAGTAACATTAAAATATTAATATTAAATTCCAGGCTTAGTGAATAAGGTACTGGTCTAGTGAACAGGTCACCAATTTAATTCCCACTGCGACCAATTTGCCATTGCTGGGCCCCTGAGCGAGACCCTTAACCACTAATTGCTCAAAATGGTGTTTTGTTGTAATGCTGCAAATGTAAAATGTAAATATAATTATGTGCAAAAAATTGTCAAATATATGCCAAAAATGACCAATTACACATTACAAGTTACAATTGCAAATAAAATTACACTTATAAGTTACACGTAGCTTTAATTAAATTGTGCAATGTTGATTGTGTACCCAATTCATTAGCCTATAGTACATGCTAGTTAAGTTTTACACAATACATTTGTACCTACACTCAAAGCTACACACGTAGCCTGGTCACTCAAAGCATGTGATCTATCGGTTTCCCCATTAGTCACACTGACACGCTGTACATATGGCACACTAACTAGCATTAAAACACTACCAGATGGATAGAAGCTAAACACGGGACCCCTTTCTGGTGATTATTCGGGTCTTTTAAGGTCCAAAATATTAAAAATGTTTATGTTCATAAATATTTAAACATGACACATGGCACCTCAAAGGAGGGGACAGTCCGACATACGCTTACGATTCTATTATGAATAACTGAGAGTGACATATGAGATCCATAAAATTCAAACACAGAGTCACTTATTCACTCCGTTATCAAGTCTTGACTTGAATTTAACAGCCATTCAAATTCACACCTGGGCCAGTCTATAAATGCAGCTGTAGTAAAACTCATACATTTAGGCTGATTTATATTTAGCTGTTGAATCTTTGTTTCAACAGTGCTTTATTCTGTTGAAGGTTGCGGTGGGTCCGGCTTCGAATGGAATCACTGGGCGCAATGCATTAACACACCCAGACAGGATGCCAATCTATCATTTAGTCATGACTCCTTCTTAGCCATCGGGCAAAGCCAAACATGTATGCAGGGGCAGCATAATTAATTGCTTCACCATCCAAGTGCTTAAATTTTTTATGTAATATCACGAGGAGAACGTGGTGGCAGGATGGTGGTTAAATGTGTTACCTAAAATACATTTTTTTTGTAAAATGCATTTAGTTAATGATTTTCACTTTGAAAGAGATCAATCTGTAGTTATGCATCATAAACACTCTCCTGAGGGTATGATTTATGAACATATGAATTGAAAGGGTAGTTTGCATGAGCCTTTATGTCTTTCAATGGTGTATTGTTCGACACCAAGCCCAGACTTGAGATTGAGGGGTTCTTTGGTCAACACAAAGCTACAGTTGATGTCAAAATTTACATACACCTACATGTAATTGACTTTGTTTTCTGTGATTGACTGAAATACTGAATACTGCTTTGAAAAGAAGCCGTTTTTAATTTGAATTAATGACTATTATTTTATTGTTAGTTTTATGGAAATTAAATTAAAAGATTTGGATCAAAATGTATATAACGAATATATTGATGGATGATGTTTCGTTTCCGAAATTGAAAAGAACCACAAAAAATATAGATAAGAAATTATACAAATTAGCCTTAACTTTTAATACATTTTATTAGTTAATAGTGTCAGAATGGCAGCACCATTCGAGTCAGCTTATCCTTTTATTGTGAGTAGGTTAATGCTTGTCCAGATTTTTTTTACTGAACCTGTTTCGGATCACTCATTTTAACAGCTTTAACAGCATCCCTCCCTTTGCATTTCACACTCTCTTAAATATGTCGTTTTCAATTCCCCTTTTGCTCTCATGACCCCTGCCACATGCCCAGCTTTCTGGCTGACCAGAAGTGCCACGGGCTAGCACACATCTCCTCCACCTCATGCTAACATCATCTTTTAACTGATCAGTGATGGACTCTCACAGATAATCTTGTGGAGACAATAAGTTTAATATAGTGTATAGTGCCGGACAAGAAATTAGACACCCCAGAGAAGAAAACTTGGTTTGTGGAGGTGTGGATTTTTTTTTTAATAACGGCGAGCATCATTTTATTGAACATTTAATGCAAACATTCTATCTGTAGATAATAATAATGCTAAATGAAATAAATAAATGCTATAATATTATTAATAATAAAAATAAATGCTCAGTCGCTTTGGACGTCTAGAGACCGTAATGCAGAGCGGCCATGCCAGTAGCCAATAAAATACTGTATGAAATATTTTATAATAACCAATATTATATAAATTATTATCTAGAACAGAATAAAATTTATTTATCTATCTATCTATTATCTAGTTTTACCACCACTTAATCTGATTTAGGGTCTTTCTGGTAGACACACCGGGTTGCTAGTCTGTTGCAGGGTACAAAGACAAAGATGCACACAGGACAATTTTAACATCTGTAGTTATCCCGTATTTGGACTGTGGGAGGAATTCTTGAAGAAAACTCACACAGATACAGGGAGGTACGGATTGTCTTACCCAGGAATCAAATCCAGGATGTCTCACTATGAGGCCACATTGCTAACCACTAAGCCAATAAAACTGTATAAAATGTAATTATTAAGATTAATTTATAACTTTATGACGCTAATCTTCCAGCGTGGTGAGGGATATAAATCCTGAGGTTGTGTTTTCTTCGTTTTTTTTTCTTGTTGAGCACTAATAGCCTTGTGTGAGCAGGAAACGCATGGTGATAAAGACAGGAAACATCTCTCTCGAACACACACGCACACCAGGTGTCACTTTACACTTTCTTCATGATCACTTGTGTGTGTATTGGCTCTGGTCACACTTCATAATATAGAACAGGGATGGGAGGCACGAGAGATTATTTTCACTTCTGCTTATCAGCTCTTTATCTGAATGAATCCAATTGCATTGATAACTGCTAAGAGACTATTTCATATACGTCACGGTTAGCACCTAATCACTATTTGAATATGCTAAATTACATTCAAAATTAACTTTGATTTACATCTGGGGAAGCATTTAAATGACAGTTACTTCATTTTAACATAAAGATCTGATATTTACCATAGCGTGGTGATAAAAAATTGAAAAGTTAAAATCTCATTTATTTCTAAAGACATTTTTACATTAGTATCTCTTCTGTATACAGTATTTGCACAACTGTCTTTTCAATGATTTTCCAATTCCGTAACTATTACATCAGCCATGCTAATAAATCTCTTTGAATTGAATTGATTATAGTTGGCTGTGTCTGCTGGTGGGAAGGTCAGAAGGGACCCGGCTGGTGTGATATGCCATCTCCAGCACTGGCTCAAGGACCGCTGGGATGGGGAGAGTAAAGAGACTTTCACTGTATGGTAATACAATGTAAATCAGCCATGACAAAAGCCAAGTAGCTAGTAAAATACTCTATAATATATATTATAATAATGAATGTTAATAATATCAATCTGTATCTATATAACATTTCGATGTAATACAATAAATCTCTGTTTGTGTTTGATCCATTTGTGTTACTTTAACTGTTATGTCTGTAAAAGAATAACCCTCCCAAAGAACCTACTGATATAATCCTCCTAAACCAATATGTACAGTATATATGTAATGTTTACAAATATAATAAATAAGTGTATGTTGTAGTTTTAAATAGTGTTATGCATTTTGCTCACATGACGAGATATGCAAATAGTTGCCCCAATACAAAACGTTTGCAAACAGAAAGACACTTTGCAAGTCAATATGATTTTAAATGTCAGATCCATACACTGGATATGCTTTTAGTTTAACCTTCTTTGTGTGGTGTTATTGTACTAACATCAAAATTGCTTGAATATTCACCATTAAATTAATAATAATAACAACAACATAATTGAGTTTAACCAATCTTTGTCTTTGCACAAGACCTGAATGATTTCACGGTGAAGGATCTAACAATAATTGAGGAATAAAAATAGCAGGGAAATGACCCACCGATGGCTAGTAACCACAATTTTGTGGAAGATTTCCTCTGCAAGTGAGCCGGCAAAAGTGGCAAAGGGAAATGCTCTCTGACCTGCAATTTCCTTCCACACAGAATCTGTGAAAACAGGCTTGAAATGGGCTTGTACTCAAATAGCTTGTGATATGCTTGGGTTTCAAAATGCTCCTGACACCATTTTAATCAACTATTTAAAAAAGCAATAATACACACACACACACACACACACACACACACACACACACACACACACACACACACTTTTTCCAATCTTGAGACTAGACCAGCTAAAATTCTTATCTACTTATCCGCCTCTACACACACTCGTTTTGTTGGCTGTATTATATTCAGCATTGCAATGGCTGAATTGGAAGATAGGAAAAACCTTGGATAGTTTAAAAGCAATTGATTAGTAGCTACAATACCCAATTAACCTGATCGGATATTTTTGGACTGTGTGAATAAACCTGAGCAATCGAAGAAAACCCACATGGATGCAAACAAGAGCTAAGATAACTCTTTGAACAGTTGTGTTTTTATTCCAGGCTTAGACGTCTTGTGGTGTGATTGTTTGACCACGTGTACACATGAAATTCAAAAGTAATTGCTATTTGAACAAATAAGTGGACCGCATACATTATTTCATACTAGATTTCATAATATCTGTAGTGTAGTCCACAACATATCTATGTTATATATATA
>JAOUQU010167113.1:0-25205 GCA_028566735.1 Ammoglanis amapaensis | reverse complement strand
ACTTTTACACCAGAACTGTAAACTTTTTCACCAGAACTGTAAACTTCTACACCAGAACTATAAACTTTTACACCAGAACTGTAAACTTTTACACCAGAACTGTAAACTTTTTCACCAGAACTGTAAACTTCTACACCAGAACTATAAACTTTTACACCAGAGCTGTAAACTTTTACACCAGAACTGTAAACTTTTTCACCAGAACTGTAAACATTTTCACCAGAACTGTAAACTTTTACACCAGAGCTGTAAACTTTTACACCAGAACTGTAAACTTTTACACCAGAACTGTAAACATTTACACTAGAAATGTAAACGTTCATAGTAGACATGTTACACTAGAGACATTTACCATATAAATATATTTTTTTTACTGTATAACTGTGAACGACTACAAATGAAACTACAAAGTTGCACCTAAGGGATAAAAGAAAACACACATGGACACGGGAAGAACATGCAAACCCTACGCAGTAAGCAAACCACCACATGGGGATCCAACTCAGGACTTTCCTGTGGTCAGACGACAATGCTATTTATATTTACAATACCACATGGCTTTATCAAGTGTGTGTGTGTGTGTGTGTGTGTGTGTGTGTGTAAAGTACAAGATTCTTTGGAATCTCTCAAGTGCATCTCCCAGTTCCTGAACACGGGTCGCATGAGAGAATAAACGTTTTTTTCTCCAGATTCTCCAGTCCTGCTGAGTTCAGTCACACAATCACAGAATTCCTGGATTTTCTGCAACAGAAAAACAATCGTCATGGAAACGGTATGGAACAGAGGTCGTCATCATACATGCCGGAGCTCAAGTATGAATGTTCTCAGCAGATTTTTATTTACACTTCTACTATTTACTATCATCCACCATAGGACAGTTGCCCGTTGGTTTTCTGATGCCTTGGTGTATGGACGACCCCACACGGGATCTGTTGGTTTACAGGATTTTATTTATGCCTATAAGTTGAACAATCAAACAATTATTATAAAAAGACCTGAATTAGTTTTAGCTTTTGGTTGCTAAAGAAACTAGTTCATTACATATAATCGATCCTCTACATAACCCAATCGGTGCAGTGAGACACACATTTACGCAGTACTGATGAACACACACTAGGGGGCATCAGTGAGAACACATGCCCTATTTTAGCCACTGCACCCAGGGAACAGTTTCTGAACCGTTATCCTTCTGATTACAAGTCCAGATCTGTAACCACCAGGACACTGAACACACACAAAGGTCAGAATTTAGAGTCAGAAACTTACTTTACTCAGGAAAGGTCCCATTTTCTCCGGTTCTAACGGAGGACCGTCTGAATACTTTCTCATTTCCATCCTGACGGTTGAGAGGAGGATCTGAAGTTGCTGCGTCAGGGATGGAAGTGACGCCTGTAAGAAACGGCAGCTGATCAGAAACGGGACACATTCAATCACATTCTGTATATTCGTGTATTAAATTGTCCCGGAGGGGTGGGGTGGGTGCGGGGTGGCTGGGTGTATTAACATTTACCCTGATGTGGCCCACCAGCTCTTTGGTGAGTCGGTTAGCAAGGCAGAAGGTCGTGACTTTCTCTTCATTCAGAAGATGACTGAGGAGTAAATTATATTTCAATATATAATAAAATGTAAAATGTAACGTACACTTTTACAATTCATGGAGAAAATCAGTGGTAATCGTTAAGCGGGTAACCGAGGTGCATAAATGTTTGCACATGTCATAATTTTACCGTATAAAACAATTTAAAAACAATTGCATCATTTGAAATGATCTCATTACACATTGACACACAGTGGCTCAGTGTCTAAAGGTTTTATGCTCTCCCCAAGTTGTGCAATGGTTTCCTCCCACAGTCCAAAGACATGCAGTTTGTTTTATCGGCGATACTGAAAATTGTCCTGTGTGTGTATGCGTCTTTGTTTTCATTAAGTGTGTGTGTTCAGGTGTTTAGTGTAATCACCCAGTGTGTGTCCCTACGCTTAAATAGGTTTAACTGGATGGATGGATGGACGGATGGACGCGTAAGTGGGTGAATGGACGGATGGATGGATGGGTGGATGGATATCATTACTTTATCTGTAGCAGAAGTGTTTGTTGTACCTGAAGTGACTGTGGTTCCTGAAGAAATCGGCCTCCATTTTTGTGGCCTCGGCCAAGGAAATATTTTCGTTGATGTCGCTCTGTCCTCTGCATCGTACAATAATGAAGCCCTTCTTCAGATTAACGATTTTACCCTGAATGATCTGCAGGATATCTGCTTCTGCTCCTTTATCCACCAGATCTGGTTTTGTTAGAATAGCTGCGGACGGAAATCCAATATATTGTGAACTTGTGAAAGCACGTGCTGTTTTGTTTATACATCATCTAATATCTAATTAAAACAACTGAATTCTGTATGGACAGTTAATAAATAACTATATAATTCAATTTATTAATTGTGTAATTATTATACTATGTATTGTGTGTCTAATACTATTTACTATACTAAATCCAAGTATTTGTGTGTATAGTTGTGTAATTATGTATAATACGTGTGTGCAATGTGTGTGTATGATCCTATACCATGTCAAATCGTGTGTATATTTATATATGTCGGTATATATTGTATATTCACAATATGAACATGTTGAACGACTTTATCTCAGCTTTGGACACTTTAGACACTTCGTTCACTTTATACTGTTTATAATTTAAATATTGATTTCATTAGTCCATCATGTCATTTTAAACATTTGTACTTACAAAAGTGTTTTATGTCATTTTTTAATTCTCTATTTTGATATAATGACTCTGTAGGTGACAAATAAACCTCGATTTGATTTGATTTATCAATAAATAAATGATTAAATGTTTTGAATTGTGACATTTTAAGACTGAAAATCTGTTCTAATGTGCATCGGAAGACAAACCTAGAGTCCTCGATCCTTCAGGATCCACGCCCTGTGCCATCTGCAGAGCCTCGGTGGTCGCTATGTCCACGTTACACGGTACGACGACCAAATTTATGGTCTCTTTCTTCAGAATGAACTTGAGTATAAGGCGTTTAATCTGAAAACGAAATGGCAGTGGTGTAAACACGGACACTCATGCATCTTCATCCTAATCGTCGGATTACCTGATCTCCAATATCTTCAGGTTGACCCTTGACAGGAACTCTGGTGATCCCGGGTAGATCGATCAGGGTGAGGTCACACACATCAGGTGAAGTAATCTGTAAACTGATCAGTTCATCACAGATCCCGACTCCATCTCCAGCAAGCACATTCTGTGCTGGACATTGAAAGACACCCAATCATCTGCTCAGTCATGTACGTGTCGTTTACAAAAAGCTGACAGATTAAATCCAGTCTGTATGTAGAACTACAACAGAATCTCTGAATGTTGATATATAAGTTAAAGAGGTCTCTTTATTAATAGAAAAACGGTATTCGCTTTATTTCAAATGAAATTATGATGTGAAACCTGATTTGCATAACAGAAGTTGGGTTATGCAAACCTTTTCTGACGTAGCTCTCAACCTTTGAGGGATCAGTGAACGTTTCTTGCACGTCGCCATAAGAAATCACGGCCGTCCAGTTCGCTCCAGCGCTCAGTTTTCTCAGTTTCAGCTCCAGTGGACAGCGGGTGACAATCCCTAAAAACACAATCGTTCTCTATTGTCAGCTATAAATCATGTCAATTTCATGCAGTTTTGCAAATAAGCACAATAAACGTTTTTTTTGTCAAAGTTTTTGCAATCACAAAAAAAATCAAACCAATAAATACATGGTATAAATAAGTAAACTGTCCCTCGGGCACCGTGGCTCGAGCTGCCTAGCGCACAGTCCATGTGTGTTCACTGCTGCCCTCTAGTGTGTGTTCACCAGTGTGTGTAAATGTGTTTCACTGCACTGATTGGGTCGAACGCGAAATTCATTTTGACGTGGCCTTTTAATCTATCTATTCTATCTAAAGTTAACATAATGAAGACATCCCGTCCCTATATTTATGATCTCGATCGAGTGCTGTAAGTCCTGTAACACCGAACCCTTTAATCGTTCTAACTTGTTTCTACAGACTTGAGTTCTCACCGCTGCCTCTGGGTAACGCCACGCCGGACAACGCTTCCAAAACGGAGCTCTTCCCAGAACTCTGATCTCCGACCACGGCGATGGATGGCAAAGCAAGTTCCTTTTCAATGCCGATCTGTCTCAGGTAGTCGATCATCTCAATATAAGGACGGACCTTAGATTCCCACTGCTTGAGGAAAACCCCGAGCTTCTCTTCAGCTGATTCAGCTTTACATCTTTAGAAAAAGTTTGTACAAACAAAAACAACATTTAAAAAAGCTAAGAATTCAAATGCATTTTGAAAATGTTCAAAATTACCAGCCTTTAATGTGTGTGTGTGTGTGTGTGTGTGTGTGTGTGTGTGTGTGTGTGTGTGTGTGTCTGTACCCTGCAACAAACTGGCAACCTGTACAGGTATTTAGTGTATTCACCCAGTGAGTGTACAATAAATAGTCCAATAGATAATGAGTGGATGGACAGACATTAAGTCGACATAAAATCCCGATGAATATCAAACTGAATCTTGGTTTAATTATAATTAATTTTAGAAAATAAATATGAATATTAATGGGGTCTTACCCAGTATCATCTGGAGAGTCATAATCCAATAATTCAGGTGAAGAATCCATAACTGTAAAAGTCTAAAGTTACATAGAAATCTGTGTGTGGTGACAATTCAGAATTATAAAGATATTTTATCTCATTATGCATCTTAAACATATTAAAAACAAATGTAATGAACTAACATCAATCATAAAGAATCAAATCGTCATATAACACAATCACATCATAATTAAATATATGAATAGTACATGTAATTTAATATTTTGCTGTGTCTACATTACATTACCTTCAACAGAACACCGAACACTTTCTTGTAGTCCACTGCTCAAATGATTTGGGAAAAGAGCTGTAAATGTTATGAAGCTTTAATCATTTGCATAAGCGGTGCTAATAAAAGCCCGGGAATTTCCACATGGCTTCATATTATCATTTTTAAGCAAAAAAAAATCAAATATGTTTAAAAAAGCATCAGCCAGGGTCGTGATTTGAATATAGAATAAGGAAGTATGGAATAAGAATCCCATTCTTTACAATAAACTGCTTGCATGGACAGAAGAAATGCAGATTGTGCATCTGTCGAACAGGAGAAATGTAGCCGATGCAAATGTACAGATTTCTTTTTCTTTTTGTTCAGCGGTTTTAATCACATCGTGATACACGTGTGCATCAAAATATTATTTTAGTTTATTTCTAAAGCACCATCAAACAACCAGAGTTCACCAAAGTGCTGTACATAATAAAACATAATTAAAGTGAGTTTTATTTAACTACACAACAAGTGTAAAAGGAAAAGACACATATAAGCAGGAATAAAACAATGCACACAAAGACAAGCAGCACGTAACACAACTGCACAAATGTAACACAAATACAAGTGCATAACAAATATGATTTTAGGTCTGATTTAAAAACAAAAGTGGTTTGTCAAATAAAAGTACAAAAGTATTTACATAACGGAGATTAGAGACGATTTCACAATGTTTTATTAATATTAATGCTTTATTACTGTTCTCATGCTACTTGTGGATGAATTCACATGAACTGTGATACAATAGAACAGAGCAGACAGACAGACAGGTAGTAGATAGACAGGTGAGTACAAATATATTGTAGATGTGAGACTCATTGATGATTATAATGATGCTGTACTGCAATGTCGTTCTATAAAGTTTTATTTACTGTAACTCCGCAAAACATCGAGTGTTTCTATGTGCAGGATCTTTAGTACGCTTGTACCTGACCTGAGGAAACATCGACCCCCGAACAGCACGGGTTCGAACCTCCATTCACAGCTACTGTCAATAAATCAGAGCTGAACTACCACAGAAGAAGAGAAGCCGTTCTGTTCATTCTCTGACTGAGTCTCTGTTTACCACCAAACACCATCACTACCGGAGGAGTGTCCATAGGTAGTGTCATTAGATAGTGTCACTAATGTTTTGATGTAAAGCACGACTGGTCAGCAGTGTGCTCAGGGTGTCTCATGAAGTTTCCCCCCTGCAGACCACAACCCGTTGACTCATGTAATCATCTAAACCAGTATGACATTCATTCGTTCATAGTGTGACTTGAAGAGAGAGTGAGAACAGGCGGTACGGTGGTTTAGGCAAGTCAAGTCATGGCAAGACAAGTTTATTTGTGTATAATTAGTGCTTCACATAGGAATAAGGGATGTGGTTAGTGATCAGCACTGTCGCCTCACAGCTGCGAGTCCTGGGTTCGATGCCAGGGTCAACCAGGACCTGGGTGGCTTTCTGTTTGCAGTTTCCTGTTTCCTCCAACAATCCAAAGATACTGAAAATTGTCCTTGTGTGTGCACCCTGAAAAGGATTGGCGTCCTGTTCTGCATCCTGTTCAGGTGCTTGGTGTATTCGCTTCGTTTAGCCTGTCTCCAACCGTGAACCCTGGAATAAATAAGCCCGGGTAAAACTAGATAATGGACAAATGAATGGATGGATGAATGAATGGATGGATTGAGTGAGAATTGAGAGACAGTTGAATTTAGTCCCGCCTTCTTCTTTTCTCTCCGTCGATTGGCTGCACGCCGGCATCAATCAAAACCGTGGAAACACTTATTTAGTTACTAAGTGTTTAATTTCTGGAGTGTTTTATTTCCCGAAAGTGTTTTACATCGCACCCTTTATTAAAATCACATCCCCTGTGTGGTGAACATGTCATTAAATGTTATTAAATCCCAGATAAGAGTCCGTGTTATGTAACGTGATGAGAGGGGAGGTTGGGCAACTCTGCACTCTGAATTAGCATTAGCATTATTAGCTTTAGCATTAGCATTGCTAACACAAAGTCCGCCCGGTTGAACCACCCACCCGCACTGGAAGTCACAACGTCGGAGGTTAAAAAGGTTCCCGTCTTAATGTCTTTTTCAACAGCCACGATGAGATTAGTCTCTCTTTCCCGATGCTCCTGGATACTTTCAAGACGTCCCAATACTACCAAAAGTCTTTTAGCGCCGATCGGATCGTCCGTGCTACAGAAACACTCCATTCAGAAGAGAATCATCACGTCGTGTAATGTCGTCCAACCGCTCAGGTCAGAAAGAAACGCTTTATAATGAAAAAAAAATAATTAAAAATATTAATTTTCCGCTGTCGCGGGATGAATACCAAATAGCTTCTTAGTGGAGATGAAGTGCACTAGGTGTAGTGTACTAGTAGTATTGTTTTCAACCCTCTGTAGGGTGCTTGTATAGGGAGCGTGTGCACTTATTGACACGCAGCCTTTGACTTTTGACAGCTATTGAGTAAGATGCTCGTGGCTTTGCGTTTCTTTTACTAATTTATGTGCGTTTATTAAGTTAAACACCGAATTCTCTTGTTAATAACTAGTCACGTTAAATGTTCTGTAAATAGTGTCTTTTAATAAGCTTTATTTAAGACTATTTGTCCACGCCTGGGTCATGTGTGATCACATTACTCTAAGTGATCATTCAGTTAAAATACAACAAACAATGCAAGTGTTTATTATTTTTAAAATCTTGCTTTAAATAAACGTTTATTTAGCCAAGGAAAGGCCCGAATACATCTAGAACTTTACTGTGCATGTGTCCGAAAGGTGCAGGTCACTGTTATGGACTATTTACGATGTGTGCTTGTGAACTCCAGAGTCCAGTGGCGATATGCTTTACACCGCTTCATTAATCACGTGTGGATAAAATGGCTATAAGTATTGATAGATATGATTTGCCAGCAATATTTGCCACTCACTCGTTCCGTGTGTTACTAGGGACTAATAGTGATGCCAAAAATGACACACACATTGCTGATGTGTGCACAGTGATCTTTTACCACACACACACACCTGTTGATTTGTTTTTTTCCTAATTCTCTTCAGATGCCCTGGGCTGCTCGAGTGCTTACACAACCCCATTTAACTGTTTGTCCAGTTTTTCACTTTACAAACAGCCTGGAGATCAATCGTGTCTGTTGCAGGGATCAGCCAGTTTTTCACATTCGTCTGACCGGTGGCAGAGCCGAGACTCAAACCTGAGAGTTCAGAAGCTCAGTGAGTTATAAAACAATACTTGTAGCCATTGTATCCACACATGGCTAACTGTATTGCCACTGGACTCTGGAGTTTAATGGGTGTAAACCTGGCAGGATGACAGAGATGATTTTATTCTTGTACACCGTATTTGTTCTTGTAACATGTGGTTTATCCAATTTCTTTCAATATCGTGTCATAACTGGGCAACACACTGACTTTATATTGTTATAGACGACCAGAGGATTTAGACATGATGTTGTTAAAGTCTTTGTGTTTGTTGTTGGTTCCGTGCACCCAAATTAATTCTATTTTTCATTTTTGTGTTAGATCAGAAAACAAGGTGACTGTTAATTTCATGAATCGAGATGGAGAGAAGATCACCGTGAAGGCTCCACTTGGGGACAGTCTGTTAGATGTGGTTGTTCAGCAAGAGCTTGACATTGATGGGTTTGGTTAGTCTTTAACATTCGAACCCTTGACCAGCGCACAACAGTTTCCCAACTGAACACCAGCACAACTGCTTAAGCTCAGCTATTAAATATTAAATAGCTGAACATCTTTGGGGTCGATGTTCTTATACAGCCACTTTGTTAAAAGATCCCATGATGCACAGCAGTCAGCAGTGCTCATGAATTACCCTTCAGCATGATTAAATTATCATCATTGTACCTTGTGTGATGACTTTCTCTTCAGGAGCATGCGAGGGAACGTTGGCTTGTTCTACTTGCCATGTCATATTTGAAGAGGAGACGTATAAGCAGCTCGGACCCATCAGCGACGAGGAGATGGACATGCTGGATCTGGCTTACGGTCTTACAGACACGTGAGTTCTCTTCACCTGCTCAGATCTGCTGCTGCTCGCACAAAATCGGGTGGTAGACAGACCCGCCTGCATTTCATGGACTTAGGAAGTGTGATGTTTCATAGCACTAAATACGCCTAGTAACAGTAAATTATGTCCAGAATCAGATCTTTGCTGGATCACAGACACCGATCAGAGAACCTTCAGTATCCAGACAGGCAGCCGAAAGCTAACTATGATGTCACATGGGCTTGTGATCGGAAGGTTGCTGGTTTGATTCTTAGAGTTGATCAGTCACAACACAAGTGCTTTTGGGCAAGGCACAGAACTCCTAGATGCTCCCCAGACGTCATGGCTAGGGCTATGGCTATTCTCACTACTGCCACCTAGTGTGTGTTTAGATTGGGTTACATACGGAGAACTAATTCCACTGTGTGTGTTGTAATTTGTAAATCTATCACATTCCCTCATGAACTTTTAACCTCCTTGAGTTCGAATGAAGACAAGGTCTCGATCAGAGGTCAAGAACTTGATTCAGCTTTACTACCGACTGAAAAATGAGCCTCCAAGTTCCTGGTTGTGCATTTTGTACGTCGTAAATGCAACACTTGTTGACCTTTGTTAAGCTGATGTTTTGAACTCTTTTGAACCCAGTTATTCCCGTACACACCAAACACTAAACACTGAACATTGCTGTTTGTGTAATACACTCCTGGTCCAGCATTCTTTATCTTACTCTGTCTAGATTAATTCATCAATTTTATGTAAATATTATGAAAATTATTGTTATTTCGGCATTATTTGCACACACCCCAAACCAGATTCTAATCTTTGTGTTGCTAGAGTGACAGAAAGAAATTCCCAACACACTTCCAGTCGACTTATTGTCGACATTAAAAAAAAGAGTTCACATTTAACTAAAATGCATGATATGGAATCTTTTTTTTTTCGCTCTCGGACCGTCGTGTTGTTACACTTTTACACCATGAGTCAAAAAAGGACCTCTGTACCTTTGCCCCCGAACTTCAGCAAATGTTGATCAACTCAACAATCAACATTCTTCTACTGCCGGATAGAAAAGCAAGGCCATTATGTACCTATTGATATAATAAATATTGCCTACAGAGACGATCGTCCGCGTTACTGTCTGACAACAAAAACAGCAACAGACGACAAAATCATTTATAAGTTCAAGTTATTGAATTTAATCATCTTTTAAAAAAACTCACGTGAGTTCTATGCAGATGGAAAACACAAGTGATGACTTAATGGTTAAGGTGCTGTGCTAGAGACCAGAAGGTTTTATCGGTTCACGCTCCTGTCGGGCCCCTGAGCAAGGCCCTTAATTCATAAAGATGTTTTGGATTATATATAATATGTGAATAATAAATGGAAATACAGATGAGATGACAAATCGCCAGTGTGTACCCGGTGTTCCATGTGCGGTTACCCTGGTAAAACTGCGCTTGTGTGTGACGCAAGACAAAAGTGTTCCTGATAAACACACTCATTACTGCGATTGTGTTACTGTTTGTCGGGCTTTGCTGCTAAATCTGCTGTAAGAGGTTCTGACTGGTGGAAGCGGATTCAGTCACATGAGCATTAAATCTCAGCGCATAGAAAAATATTAAACAAACAAAGGAGTCTGAATAAACCTCCCAAATCTTGTTTATAATATTCTGTTCTTTCTTTCACAGATCACGTCTGGGTTGCCAGATCTGCCTTACGAAATCCCTCGACGGTATGACCGTACGTGTGCCCGAGAGCATGGTGGACATCAGACAGTCGGATGGTTCCGCCTAGACTTTCAGTTGACCTCGGCTTTTAATTAGCATTAAGAAATGAACACGGATCACGAGAGATAAAGGACTTGCACATTAGTGATGATTAAAGTGTGCGGGACGGTCGCGGGTTTGTGTGGACGTCACAGCATTTGGAAACCGGTTGCAGTCGTGATGGATGGTGGGAATTTCAATTCTCTCGACCCGACATTATCTTCGGAACATAAAGGATATAGAAAATGTTTTGCATCTGATCCGGGCGACGTATTATGACACCGCTATTCATACCAAATCTGACATAACAGGAGAGGGGTTGGAACATTGCATCATAAACTCTGACATCATAAATCCAACCTGTAATTAATGAACCGCTCATTAGGAAAATGTTTGTGCCAAGTAAAACTGCGTTATTGATGAATGTCAATTATTCCGTTTTTATTAAAATTCTGTGATCAAGACTGTTAATATATTCTGTACCTTCAACCCATATAAGTAATAGAATATTAATAAAAATATTATATATGAATTCACTTTCCTAACAAGTCGTGTGTGTGATGCGAGGTTGCGATCACTCTTCAATGAGTGTGAGGCAGACAGTAACACACGAAACAGGGTTCTGCTCCATTGCTAAACATACACATACACACACACACACGCACATTTTTACAGCAATTCACTGAACTTGCAAGTTTTTCCTGGTGACCTGTTCAGGTGTCTAGTGTATTCACCCAGTGTGTGTCGTACCGTGACGCTCAATAGAATCAAGCGCTTAGTAACAGGCAACGGAGCAAAAGTCACATTCACAACAATTACAATTCAGCGTCTCGGTCTGTGACGTTGACTTCACATCTCCGACTGGAAGATGAAAGGTTCGAACCCTCGACCGTCCCCCTCGGGTGTGTATAGGTCAGCGTCCACACGCCCGAGAGACACGCGAGCGTCCTGGTGTGAGAGTGAAATGGCAGCTTTGAAGAGCTGCTTTGGTTTTTATAAACACAAACGGGAGAAGATCTGAACATCGAGACTTTTAGATCAGAAAGGAAGAAGGAAGAAGGATCTTTTTTTTATGTTGACCAGAGAAAATATTGAACTTCCTTCACCTAAAATACACAAGAAGACGTTTAAGAGAACAGAGAATGATCATTTTTATTCTCAAATACTAGCAAATTTGATGCATCCAGATGTGATCAGTATATCTGTGTGGATTATTACACAAGCCCCAGTGCATGATGGAACATCTTTTAGCCCCGATAACTTATAACAAGTTATTTCAGTAAATGCTAAAGATGCTACTGGTGATAACACACGTGTGTCCCCCATGTGTTCGCTTAATTATGTCTATTTAAACTTGTAGGCAGATGTTAATTTTCACATTTATACAAAAATGCTCTTAAACGTTTCTTCCTTTTTCATAAATAGTTTGTTCCCCGTCTGCAGATTTCGTAACCGTGGAATTATTAAGCGATAAACTCTTGTGATACGTTTTCATTTTGTTTCAACTTTTGTTGTTTAGTAAAAACCGATTCCAGCCTGTCAAGCTCATCATCACGTCGTCCTTTATGTGTCTCCGGGTACTTCGGGTTTCCTCCGCCTGTCCAAAGACATGCGGGCAGGTTGATTGGAGATACTGAAATTGTCCTGCATTTATCTCTGTACCTTGTACGACTTCAGGTTCGGCGACCTGTTCAGGTGTTTAGTGCATTCAGTAAAAACTACATAACGGATGGATGTCCTTTATCAAACGTATTTAGCTACAGACTTAAATGATCAAACTTTAACCACTTTATTGACTGTATTAGCTGCAGATAAATAATTATCACTCTTATTTATTTAGCATTTAAAACCGATACAGACAGAAAATTGTGAAACATTTCTATGAACACATTTTACGATGCAGATTTTATTCTTGTCCTTTATCCTGTCTGTTCTACCTTTATACATATAAAATTATATTATTACCGATTCTAATTTCTAAACGCAGAAGTTCGGCGTCACACTTCAAATCCTCACATTCACACGATTTGATCGAGTGTTATTGCACTTCCTTTAGCAAATACTTTACAGCAGCAGTAACACAGGCAAGTACAAAATACTTTACAGCCTTTAGTCACTATTATACTTATATTCACAAATATAACACACAGATATTTAGAAGAACAATCCTGCACAAGAAACGGCAGCGATGTTAATCCAGGAACACATATTTCAATATTTATATAAGTCAATTTTAGATTCTTAAAATACACATATAGAACACTTATAACACTGCCTGGTGTGTGATTGTCTTACCGTGATAAACCACGCAACTTAGAATTTAATTAATTATATATTTAAATACTATTAAACAAAACCCCTAAAGAAATCATAACGAATACGGAATTAATTTAGAAATGATCGCGGATCTCAGGATTTAATGATCTCACATTA
This sequence comes from Ammoglanis amapaensis, assembly GCA_028566735.1. Taxonomy (NCBI): domain Eukaryota; kingdom Metazoa; phylum Chordata; class Actinopteri; order Siluriformes; family Trichomycteridae; genus Ammoglanis; species Ammoglanis amapaensis. The sequence continues at coordinate 12,080 of JAOUQU010167113.1, read as the reverse complement.
ACCTGCTCTGGATATCTTCAGTATTTACACTTAACAGTAAGTAGTAAACTCATAATTATTAAACATTAAACAGACGTATGGTGACGTTTAACAGATTGGATCACTGGATGATTCCTTAAAGGCTAACCGGCTTCATTAGCTTAGTTTTAAACACACACTAAGTATACGTTTAAAAAAAAAAGTGACTGGTGTAGCCGATACTGGCAAAACATTTGTAAATTCTTACTAATATTTCTATTTACATGTTGGAAACACGAGCACACGGCCTGCAGCTCTATAAGAAGTCAACGAGCATGCTAATGGCTAATGCTGTTAGCACTTATATAAAGTAACAGACGTGTCAAGTTCCAGTAGGCCTATTATAATCTTTCAACTCTGGCTTCTTTGTGATTCTCTTTAATAAATATGGCTTACGGCGACAACAAAAGAAAATAATAAAGATAGAAACATAGCATATCTATATACGATAGCATGACTGGCTAGTTCCTGCTGTAGACTAGCTTTAAAATAGAATAAAATCCGGATTTGTCCGTAAATCTGTCCAAAATGACATCGTACATCTCCCTGATTCTTTTCTATCTAAAGTTGTTTAATAAGTTTACAATATTTTTATCTGTCCATGAGGTTTTAATCATAAATCGGTGGTACATCGATAGATGATTATTGATTCGACTCTTTTCTTAAATGAACTAATTGTACCAAATATCCAGTATAAACCCATTTCATTAGGTACGCCTTTAGCAATTTATTAGGTACGCCTAACGCCTATCTGCTTGGTAGATTTTGTAAACGATGTCTTCCATTCACGTGAACTTGGTAGGTATAGATTTATTAAACGTAGCCTATTTATTGTTATCATGTTTACTCTTCGTCTAGAAAGGACCTGGCGCTTCCTACCTGGTGATGATTGCATAAGCAAAGTATTCATCCACTTATTCACGTCGCTTGGTAAGTCTTGGTAATTGTATTTGTACCTTCTACAATATATTTGATCGTGCCGTTGACTGATATTACAGAATAGCGTAAGTGTATTCAGTGTTATTTGTGTAGAGAATCTAAACAGAGAGAAAAATGAATAAATATATATATTTACATACAACCGTCTACGTAGAATATGAGATGATCCCATCCTGGCGTTCTCATTACACCCAGGTGAGTCTGACCAAAAGGCTTATTCCTAAAAGATGCCATTATCTAAACGTACGACTCCTCAGCGAACAGCAATTTCTCAAAGTCATCCAGCTGTGTGTCGCTGCATCTCCTCATCCACTGGCGTTTACCGTGGACGAGAGCCGAGGTCACGTCCTGAGTCTTCTTTACATTGCTCTGGGTATCTCCATCTCCATGTAGGAAGAAATAATCCCTGATGGCGTCCGTGGAAGACGGAGATAAACAGAACTGGGATTCGTTGACCTCGTCTTGACCTCGTTTGTATCCGTGAGCGTGAGGGGAAGAACCTCCATCCTGTCGGTTTACAGCCTGTCTGTGGATGTGCTCCAGTCTGTCCGCCGACTCTCGGTCCGGTCTAAGACAAGTCCATCCAGGCTCGGATGCTCTGCGCTTGGGGATTTGAGAATCCGTTTTCTCCGGGTGCAGAGCCAAACTTCGAACAGCTTGGGTGTAAAATAAGGAATTTGGCAAACCGCGAGACGTCCGGTCGCAGGTCTGGTTCTGAAGCGCTCGCATTTCTTTCACTGTGAGCGGCTTTTCCGAGCCGAAAGAACAACCAGACCAGCAGTTCTGGTTCTCAAGCAAAGGTTCGTCCGGGCGGACAGGACTGGTGGACTTTTTCCTCTGTGCAGGAAGACCAGACTCCTGAGATCTCGCCCTATTCCTGCCTTCAGGATGGCCGCCGGTAACACACACGTTGTCTCTAGACAGGGACAGTCTGTGCTCTTTCTTAAGCCAGGTGTTTGGATGGAGCCCATGAGAGCTTTTCAGCAGGCTCCAGTCGAATCTTTCTTTAGGATTCGACTCCCTGGGAGAAGGAGTTGCTGGACCGGGAGACGTCGTGGATACAATGCCCGGGGAGCGAGGAGAAGATCTTACCGCTGCTTTAAAGCTCGCGATGGGTCTGGCGAGGTCGGCGGAGTGCTGAGAGAAAGCGCTATCCAGAGAGCTAGCCGAGGAGCGCGTTGGTGATGCCGGAGGGGAGCAGGAACCCGAGAAGCTCGTGCCTAGATTTAACGGCGGGGGTTTGAGATGCTCTCGCCAGCGTTTGAAGACTTTCATCTCACCGGGACTCTTTTTACCAGGACTTCTGTGCTTCTCCAGCCTCGGCGTGTTCAAATGCTTCAAAAACAGCTCGTCGTCGCCGCCCCGCTGGGTGACGCAGTCGTAACTGCCCTGCCGCTTTCCCTGCCACTCTAAGAACCTGCCCAGGGACGACGAGGTCCATATAGCCGGCTCAGAAGAGCGCCGCGTCTGACCAGCGCCCTTGGGAAGAGGAGATAACGAATGAGGGGAACTTGGACGAGGAGGCGAAGGTGAACTTTTAACAGGGTGCGATAACTGTGTGGATAAGTGGTGGATATTTCGATGGTGCGTGTTCTCCGGGTCGGTGTCGGTCTGATCCAGATCGCAGTCGCTTAGCGTCAGGACCGAGTCACAACTGCGACTGTCCGGCTTCCTGCGAGATCTCTGTATGGGCTGAAAGGGCGACCCGGAGCCGTCGTGTAACTCGTTCTCCAGGCTATCGTAGGAAGAGTCAGTCATCTGACAAGACGACATATCTGAAAGTGAAAAATAAGTCGTCATAAGGACTCTTTGTGTATGCACAGTAATCAGAGTAAAAAAATCCAAATGAGCCTCTACATTAAAAATAAAGAAATAAATAGCTTGTTATTATTCGTGCTTGTCATTTATTTGTCAAAATTACGAATGCTTTTTTATTAATCAGATAGATACAAACGATGCTGCAAATCACCGTCGTATCAAAATCTGAACTGAAATTTGAAAACATTATATAAAGAAATGAATAACACAAATAATAGTGATGTCAATAGTGCCACTTGCTGAATCCGGCACTGATTTGAATGCTGTTACGTGTCATGTTATGTTGATTTGTAACTCGTGGTTCCTGGTGTGATCGTTACGTCTCTAACGGTTCATCAAGCTGTTTGTTTTTACCTGATCCAAGACCGTCGGTGCTGCATCTCGGAGGAAAAGCATCGAACAGAGCGGCGACGTCTTCTCCTACAACTGCCACGCAATTTTCAATCATTATATGGACCAACTTACAGACCTAAGAACAGAAACGTAAAGACGGCATCTTAACATGAGTGTCATGATGATCTTATAACCATGAGAAAATGAGAACGGAACACACCCGGATTTATTCGGACATGTTGATGCGATTGTGATTGGATAATAAATTATTAGATTACAATCGCTATGGAAACAATGACACCATGAACCTAAATTTTGCTTAGATGTGATGGTAGCCTTCAATGGGCCACCATAGTGAAGTATATTTACATTACCTTTACTGATCCCCCCAGAGTTTCTCGCTAGTGATTTTACAAAGTAGGTTGTTGCAGGTCTTATCTACGGGTCGTATCTCCAATCTACCTGGTGCATGTTTTTGGGCTGTGGGAGGAAACCGGAGTAGCCGAACATGCACAGAACTCTGAAGGGGCTCAGTACTAAACACTTCAATACCGTGCCAACCAAGTGACGTATATAAATGTGTATAAATGGCTGTAAATGTGTTGCTGAGGAACTGAATGACCTTCTTGGTGCCTCGTCCCTCGACCTCAGGGCTGCTGGAGGACGGTGGAGAGAGCATGCTGGGAGCGATACATACAGCCAGGTTGAAGGCATTCATCTGGTTCTCTTCGGCACGGAGCCGGATGCTGTAAAGCACGGCTAACACATGCTTCAGGAGAAGGAGGTTCTCCGGAGGAAGAGACGCTAACAATCTGAATACGAAACGAGTGGTCAGTAAACGTCTCTGCCGTGTTAGGACCGGATTTCTGATCAGACGTGGAATCGGATCGTGTCGTACCCTCGAATGGCCTTCAGCTGGTCATCGTTCGCCGTGCTGGTCAAATCGTCTCCGCTCGTTTCGCTGGATGGATCCACGATGGCCGTCCACTTCTCGTAGAGCTCGGACGACAGCAGGCCGCCGGGGATGCAGCGCAGGAAGTCCTGCATCATAAACGCAACCACACCGTTTCATAAACTGGGTACAAGAACAGTGGCCGCGTTCTTCCCTAAACATCAATACACGCTAGCACACCGACACTGGGATTCTTAACTTCCCGAGTGAGCCTGAGTTTCACATTTGTTACGAACCGGCTCGGCTTAAATCTCACCTTGAATACGGCGGCAATCACAAAGATGGACTGGCAGCTTATCGGAAGGAGCTGGACTCCCGAGTCGAGTTTCTCTCGCAGTTCTCGGCAGGCCTTGGCGCCGGCCGAGCGGCGGAAGATTCCCCTGGTGTACGGTCCTTCCTGGAACAGAAACACCAGCATGTCCTGGACAGGGGGAGGAAAATACGGGCGGGTCAGACGACGACACAAACACACAACTCTGTTGTATGTATGCGAATTATGACATCATTCTAGGGATGTAGCGACTACCCATGATGCAATGCGATTCACAATACCATATGAAACAAATGATATTCTCCTACGTGCGAATCGAACCCACTAACGCCACCGTGCTGCTCTAAAGGAATACAGTTATGTATAATAAATAAATATAATAAATCAATCATTTAAGCAGTCAACCAGGTAACGTGAAACGCATTGCATTGTGGGTAGGGTGTATCGTTACATCTTTGGTGTTAAATTATGACCAAAATAAACACGCGTACCATGATGGGTTTGGGAAGATTATCGTCCACACACACCGAGCGAAGAGGCAAACCGAACAGCCTATCAGCTGCCGGCGATGACGGGTCGTCAAGCTGATTGGATGAGCCGCGCCAAAAAGCCCAATTAATGAGTGAACGCCGTCTCTTGAACAGTTTCTGGTCTGGATCCACTTATAAGATCACGGAGGAAGAATAAAAATGTCATTAACTCCCAAGTACGGTGGAGACGTAAAGCTAATAGGAAGTACAATGTGATGATTACCCACCCACGAAGGAGTGACCCGTGGCCACCCGACTGGGCCTCAGAATAAACTGGCACTGATTGTCAGACTGTAACTGTTCCAGGATCAGCTCCATCTGTCGCTCGGGAGGCGTATCATCATCGTTTTTGCCGCCGGTTTCGTCCGGCGGCTCTCGTATGTGGTTCATCTGTATGCTGAAGGGAAACTCGTGACCTACGAAGAGTTCAAAAGAGAAACAGAATTTTAGGGTGATTCATTTAGTGGTTTGGTCCGGGTACTCCGGTTTCCTCCCACAGTCCATAAAACATGCAGGTAAGGCAAAACTGAAGAGACCGAATCGTCCATGTGTGTGTTTGATGATGATGCGACTCGTGTATCGTTTGAAATCTTGTGTGATGAACGAATGAACGTCTGCTGTCACGGATACGAAAATGCTCGTTCAATAAATAAATAAATAAAGCTTTAGTCAGAAGAGATAAACGCCCTGTTGGCTTGTACAGTCCACTGACAGGTCTTCTGTGGTTCATATTTGATGCCGGAGGAAACCGTGTCCTCCTCGTGTCTGCATAGGTTTTCCTGCAGGTACTCCGGTAAATATAAATACAATATTAGTCCGGATTATGGCCGACTCACCGATGAGAGGGTACGGAGCGTCGTCTTTTCTGGAACTCACCCACAGCTGGAAGTCTTTGGCTGAACCCTGTAAACACATTCCGGCAGAATGTTGTGCACCAGGATAAACAACCGAACGCTGCGTGAAGGTTTTATTTTATACATATTTTTAATATAAAGTTTGGTGTACTGGACAAACGACCATGTAAAACATCTCACCACCATGCCGAACTGCTGCAGGGCCAGACGGACAACTTCATTGGCGCTGTCGGAATTACTCACGGCGATGGTTTTCTAAAAGCAACCGAGGAAACAATCAGACTTTCACAACAACAACAACAACCAGAGCAGATAATCGTCTATAATTACAGTTAAAACACTTACATACAGCAGGTTCCCCATTTCCTTCGTGTGCACTTTCAGGGGAATCGTTTTCGGATGATCGTTCTCCTTCTCCTCTTTAATTCGACTAAACAAATAACAGTGTGAATGAAAATCGAACTCACAACACACAATCTCGACTTCCTCATGCTTATTCAGATATTCAAGTCTCGACTGAGGAATTGGGTGCATTTATATTCTCGGTACCTTCTCATGAGCGACAGCCACTTCTCTTTCACGTCGGCTGAGCTGCAGATAAAATCGCGCAACAGTTTTATCAGTAAAATCATCGCTGCTAAATCAGACAGTGGTGAATACGGTGGTTTATGATGTACCGGCTTCGTTAGACCCAGCGCGGTTCGTTAGAAATGCATGAATAAGCAATTTTTTTGAGCGAGACGATGTAGGTGGAATAAATAAGATCTTAGAATACATATAAAGGTATTTACTTTGGAATTATTCGTTTGCATTTAACCCGATCCGTGCAGTGAAACACACATTCACACACACCAGGGGGCAGCGGTGCGAGCGCACATCCCCGGCACGTATGAACTCGTATGTGAGTCGTGGCAGGTGAGCGAATACTTTTGGTGCAAGGTGCGTCGTTTATTTTACAATTGAATAATCATTTCTTTGTGCTCTTGTCCTGCACAGATTATCACGGGACCAGTTAGTGGGTGGGATATGTGATGCGGCATTAACATTAATGTTCATGCTGACGATAGACAGACGAAATTGCAAACACAGCATCTCTAAAGCTGCAGCCCTTGTGCGGTGTTTGTGGTCTGCAATACTCGGTACCCGATCCTACAGACTCAAGACTCTAAACTGAAAAGATGCTTTATTGGCCGTGACAAATATGAACATTCATATCGACAAATTTTAAATACAGAAAGGGGGACTAAGACAACATTAGTAAGGTTGTTATGATGTTAAATAATAACACACACACACACACACACGCACATGAGATGAGAATTGCGTTTACATGCGTCTTTATCGATTGAATGTGATAAACATTTTCCGACATGAACTTTACCTGAACGTGGCTACACAATTACACGTTGGCCAGCCCAGGACGAAGCTTCTGTCCAGACTCGTACTTCCCTCACACACTTCGTCCATACAGCTCGCCGTCCACATTTCACAGACCCGGACCAGAGCCTTTAACTTAAAGTTTGTTGACGATCTGTTGATCAAGATTATTAACAAAATCGTTATCAGTCACAATTGTCAACTTAGACGTGTTATTGTGTAATAACCCTGAAGGTACGATTCATTTCACGGACATACGTGCATTACAATTATCAGATTAACATAAACAGACCACAAGGGGGAGCACTGTAGCCATCAAAACAATGCCGTCTGCTTGCCTGTAGTTAAAGTCGTCTCTCCGTGTTTTGTTTATGATCCAACACAATTGATGGATCCGAGTTTAAGCAAACGAGCTGTTAGACAGCTCAACACACAGATGTTAGACAAGAACGAACAGAAGCGCGTCGCCCTCTAGTGCTCTGGTGGTGAAAGCTATAAGGCACCACATAGTGACGAAGAAGAATAAATCGTGGCGACTGGATCGATAGCGTTAATGAACGCTCGGTTACCGTGAGAAAATGTGACCAATCACATCACGGGTAACATCAGTCCTGCCAGAACTAATCTGACGAGCATCAACACTGAGAATCGCTGCCGTCCCTGCGGACTTCAGACCCGGCCTGCAGACGCTTTCATCACAGATTTGGCCTCAATTAGGCTAATTGTTGTTTTGGGTGGAACCTTCTGGCAATACGAGGAACCTGAGGGACAGTACGGAGGATGTGGATCAAGTGTTGTACATTTATTATACACACGCCTCTTCATACGTGTAGTGTACAGCATTTATTATACACACACACACGCCTCTTCATACGTGTAGTGTAGAGCGTTTATTATACACACACACGCCTCTTCATACGTGTAGTGTACAGCATTTATTATACACACACACACGCCTCTTCATACGTGTAGTGTACAGCATTTATTATACACACACACGCCTCGTCATACGTGTAGTGTAGAGCGTTTATTATACACACACACACGCCTCTTCATACGTGTAGTGTACAGCATTTATTATACACACACACGCCTCTTCATACGTGTAGTGTAGAGCGTTTATTATACACACGCCTCTTCATACTCAAAATGCTCGGATGTGTGTAAGACGCACACAAACTACAACTGGACTCCATCGGTCCTAGACTCACTTGGCCTTGCTGATCAGAAGAATGTCGGTGAACAGGAACAGGTGCCTCTCCTGGGTCTGCAGACCGGTCTTCAGCTGGGCGTACGCATGAGCGATAAACATCCGGGAAGGACCGAGGTATGTCTGTACCAGTATACACGAGTCGGGGCTCACTGGAGAGGAACAACTATCCCTGAAAAACAGATCCAGATTGTAACAAGAGTCAAACAAAGACATGTGAGTCCAGTCACACGTGATATTAGAATAATAAACGCGGCCAAAAGGAAGATTCTTGAGAAAACTAAATAAAAGAGGTCCCTGAACCGACAACGTTGACAGTACGGTATCTATACCGCATTGTAAACACATTTACAATAAGTTAATAATTTATATTTCTGAGATATACTGTACAAACACCGACCATGCAGCCAGTGTTGTTCCAGTTCACAAATAAAATAAGAAATCATTCAAACTTACGTTCTTAGTACATTACATACATGAAATGACGTTCAGGTAGACGTCAACAATACGTTCCTAATGCGCCGATGCTTTTCCAGGAATCGTACGAGTCTGACCTGAGTCTGCGGGCTTCGATGAAAAGCACATTTTCCATTCACAACAAGCGATGAAATGTAAATAGGGGCTTCAAAAGACACGTGGATATAATTTGCAAACATGGACACGGAAAAAAGGCCTTTGATGTGAAAAGTCCTAATCCGAATCTGGAACTCACCACGTCCGATCGGCTAAACCGCCGTTACAAAGATCATTATTAAAAGTCCTTATCGGAGACATCTGGAGTGAGACCAATATTCTCGGTTTCTTTAATTTAATCTGACGACCGGGAGCGTCAGAGATTAAATCATCGCAGTCATTGTCACTTATTTTTCACCTGGTTCCAACACTTACTTAAAGATTTACTCGCTGTTATTATAAAACCCTTCGTTACCATAATAAATACCTCCCCGGTAGTTCTGGTGATGAAGCCCAATCTTTTAAATACGCAGTTATTACACCACTGATTAAATCCCTGCTCGTCATCCTCATGTGCTGCCTAATAAGAAATAGGATGATGATATTGTTCTGGACTGTGTTAAATTAAACGTGATGAATCAAAATATTATAAAACATATTTAATATATTTGTCAAATTAGACTTAGCACCTATTTATCATGTCAATACTCAGTAGGAGATTATTAAGGGACGTAGCTGACCGTCCGGTGCAGCTATAACAAGGTTATTCTCTTATTATAGACCCACAGGATTATATTTAGCACACATATATCCATGTGCCGCCACGGTGATCCTTCTGAGAAGCTTAGTAACTGCTGAACGTGCTGATTCAGGTGTTCGATGAGCTCTCGGCAGAACTGGTTCAAGTTCACTGTCGAGTAATTTGTCACCGCCATTGTATCCCGGACAGGAAACATTTTCTTTCTTGTACATCACTCCAGGTTACGTAGATATTGGGTCACATGACCTGGTCTCCAGGACGACCTGATTTAAACCCAGTCCAGATGATCTGGGCTCTGGAGCTGGACCACAGGGTGAAGTTAAAGCAGTCAACATGTGATCGGCACCCACAGGAAGCTGAATGAGGGAATGCCCGGCATGCAAAGCTGTCATCAAAGCAAACCGGGGCAACTTCTGTTCGAATTGAACACACACACATATACACACACACACACACTTGGGGGCAGCGGCGAGGGCTAAGCCTTCATAATGACGGCAGCTCAAGGGCTCAGGGAATCGAACCGACAACCTTCCTGTTCACAAGCACAGTTCTCTGAACACCCGGCTACAGCTGCCCCACTAAAACATCACATAAGGATTCAATCTTTTAGGATTTAATAACATCCGTTCGGTCAAGAATGTCAGAGAGATGTGTGTTATCTCCTGATGACTTCCTGTGCGAAATCGAGATCAAACATCGAGTCAGAAAAGCCGAGGGCCCGGAGGCGAAGGGCAGCGCCACACGCAACCCTGCCACAACTTGTGTGTGTGTGTGTGTGTGTGTGTGTGTGTAAAGATCAGGTACTAACAGGTGATATTAGAACATATAAACGAATGTGATTAGTTTATATACCTGGATATTGTTCTGGATCTGGTCAGTGCTTTGCTGATGACCAGCGACGGCGCCGACTGCCTGCGACACGATAGAGCCTTCGTCCTCTGAAATTATAATCAAAAAGAAATTACATTTTAAATTTAAAAAAGGTGAAAACAATGTCACACACACACACACACACACACACACACTCAAACACTCAGCTCATACTTGTTAAATAAATCCCACCTGACATGCTTAAACACACATAACCACATCTGAAGTGTAAACGGATGTGGATGTGAATGGATTCACTCGGACGATTCTTTTTAAATCGATGATTAAAACTTTAAACAAAACGTTACAAAACAAGCTAATAAATATAGAATTATATATATAATTTAATATACTTGTAATCAGTAACTAGTATCATAGTGGTAAGCATGTACTACTACTACTACTACTACTACTACTAATAATAATAATAATATTAATAATAATAATAATATATGCACACCTTCTAGGTAATATCATAATAATTAAGATGCAATATTATAGTTAATGGTTCATAAACAATAATTATGTTTGAGGGTTAAGGACAGTCACAGTGGCAGTTATGAGACTTGACATAACAGCAAGCATCCAAATAGTGAAGCATTATAACCACTAGGCTCCAGCGACCCGTTTCTCTGACAATGTTTATCCACGAGACTTCATGACAGCAATGATTTAGTAATTAGTGCGGCTAAAATAGTGGAACCCTGTACTTAAGAGGCTCGACCCGGCCAGGAAAACTGATTATAGTCTTTATTATGATTTACGCAGACGTGCAGAAGCAGAGCAGCAAATGTGACTGACGGTAGAGATCTTAGCGGGTCACGGCGGGAGACACGGCACTGGGGCGAATAAACTAAACACCTGAACGGGTCGCCAGTCTGTTGCAGGGTACACACAGTATCTCCAATGAAAGGGGTCTGGAGTACCCCGAAATGATCTTCCACCAAGCAAAAACAAATCCAACCAAACGAGGTCGGAGTCACTGATTGGACGTACTGTCGCTGTAATAGTGTGTTCCTGATTATGAGACGATAACAAGCGCTTAATAACACTGGACATTTAATCAGCTTAAGCAATCACAGCGTAATGAACAGGGCGAGAAATATCCTGGCAACAGGAGCACTAAAATACCAGGATGCAAACGCATGATAAAAATGTGCCGACGCAGCAAACGGAAGTCGTTCACTTCTCTGTTTCAGTTTTGTTGTGTGTTTTTAATTCGGTTTGTCACAAAATACCAAAAAATCAAACAAAACTGAACAAGATCGACACAAAACAGAGATCTGATCCACACCCAAACTTACACGGATACACAGAAGAGCCACAGAACATCAGAACCCAGATGGGACGCGGGTTCTAGGTTCCGTGTTTGGTTTCTATGTTTGATCAGAGGCATTTATCCCAAGTGACTTACGGTTATAACGGAACATCATGCTTTGAGCAGATGAGGGTTAAGAGCTTCGCTCAGGGGGTTAATAGTGGCAACTTGTGGTAGTGGTGATAGTCGTGGGGGCTTGAACTGGTGACCTTGTGGTCTGTCGCCTGTATGGATTTCCTTTCACAGTCCGAAAACATGTAGTCAGGTTAAACGGAGACTCTGAAAGACCTATTATCTGTAATTGTCCTGTGTGTGTGTGTGTGTGTGTGTGTGTGTGTGTGTGTGTGTGTGTGTGTGTGTGTGTGTGTGTGTGTGTG
>JAOUQU010167009.1:0-14697 GCA_028566735.1 Ammoglanis amapaensis | reverse complement strand
TATATATAATCACAAAATGTGGATTTTGTTTCTAATAGAACAAATAAATGCAATCTCAAGATGATCCCTTATTTAGCCTGTGCTTTCAATTGGTAATTATCACTAAATATTGCTAGAGTGCTAATTCATCTTCAATTAACTAGGCCACATAGACGTAAATAATACCTGTCTGTTAAAGACCTGGTAATAATAAATAATATTTTCAAATTTGCTTTGAAGTTAAAACACCACAGTTTATGTTCAATACTATGATGTGTCAATATGTTATGATTTTAAGATAATATATAAAACAAAAAAGATATTAACACTGCTAAAAATGAAACATTTTTGGGTGTCAGTGTGTGGGGACCTCCCTGGTGTCGCGCATCGGCCGGCGCCTTGCAACTGGCATGAAGCGAAGGAGAATCCGACATAAACTTTCAATCAGTACCTTATTTACATTCAATGAATATCTGACAGTGTTATGTTTTGTTTTATTTATTTAGATTACGTTTCTAGTAAAATAAAAAAATTAACCACATGTGCTCGATTGCAAATAAAAATGACAACAAGTGCACTGGAGAGGAAACAGACAAATTGTAGAAACAGAATGGTTTGCTGGTGGTGATCACAGACAATTCCTGTCTCCTTATCTTTAATAAGAATAATAAGATTGTACAGATATTGCATCCATATGTGATTTTTGCCAGAAGGGTTGTTGTCTCACATAGCATGGTCTCAAAAAAATGAAGGTGATATCAGGACATGGGCCTTGACATCTTGACAGCTTTACTCACATGGTATGTCTACACACACAAGGAATTTGTCATTGGGTGTTGTTTGCTCTTTACAAGCCTACATTCAGACAATGTACACATTTACATAGTAAGAAGTATTTAGCAAAATATAAAAATACAAGATATTGTAAGATAAACATTCAAGTAAAAAGCAATTACTGTATAATAATGCAGCTTATATGAAATGCAGGGTGGTATGTAAATGACAGTAAGCACACAGATTAGCTTTAGGTTTTAAGAAGTATGATGTCATGGTTGGATGAGTTATTTGTGCTTGTTTTCCTTAAAGAAAAGCCCAAGTTCATATTAAGCACACGTGACAGCTTTAAAAGACCCTGGAGAGACCATGATGGACATTAGACTACCTACAGAATCATCATGAACCTGCTGGTGCATATCCTTGAAGGGTTTCACAAACATCAATTTAATGTCCACTGGTACACTGACTGTTGATTCGTGAAATCATCTGATCAGCAGTAAGCAATTGGTTCCAGTTTCTGAATGAAGAAAGCATTGATGATGTCATTGTTGATGTCATTCTTAAATCCAATCAAATCAAGACCTAAATCTAATCGATAACCACTTGGACATTAAATAAGTAGTGTGTAGGATTTTGATCAAAACTGGTACTGCAATCATTCAATATTCAAAATAGCATGTGGCATCACCTCCCTCCAGACTAAAGGTTGCATGCTACAACTTGAATGTATAACAATCATCACATTTGGCAAAGAGTACTAATATTAACAATGTAAACAAATTATAGTCATATATTCTAGCTGGGATACTACTGTCAGTGAGATGAGTATTTGAAATGATTTCTTCTGGTGAGACATTATTGCCCTTTTAGGATTATTATAAATGCATGTTGTACCTCCTGCTTCTTTAAGTGTCAGAACAATCTATGGCATCAAGTAACACCACAGTCCATGAGCTCACTGACTGCTGATTTAGATTTGAAAGGAAATCCCCAAAAACTCGATTTGCCATCTCATGAGAAGCATGCCCAAACAGTACACAGATGAATAAGGGAGCAGTACTGAGTCACATGATAAGTAAAGTAAAGAAATTCACACTAATAAAATTGGCCTGTGATTTTATAAATTAGACATTTAATTATTATTATTATTATAAACTATAATCCATCTTTTATTACGATCCAGCATGTTGATTTAAGTGCAATTTTTGAGCAAATTTTGCATATTTGTTTTATATTCTGTTGTTGAAACAAAAAAAATACTATTGGTGTATTGGATCTTCACTGTTGGAAAATAATTTGTCTTTTGGCATGGCTCTCTATGCCGATAGAAAAGAGCACATGGGAGCTTTGCCGTTTTTATAATGACAGCAATTTGTGAATGCTCATGTACACCCGGTGGCACAGCTTGCTATTTATATCATGGTGTCTCTGTGTTTTGATTTAATTTCTCTTGAACATATTCTTTGAATATGCTCATGTTTCCACAATCTGGTTTGCAGAAATTCGATCTGTCCTGATAAAAATTTTCCTCACTTGTTGTTTTGTAACAATGGAATTCCCAATTATAGCTTGTTATGTGACACATTCCTGATTTATGTATCACTCTGTAAAGAAATGTATGGCCTGAGGGAAACATGGTGGTCAGCTCATTTAAGGCCAAACTGTGAAATCTTGAGTTATTTATATCCTGAGAATTGTATGATATTCTATCTGCTATGATATTCATTCATAGCAGATAGTACATACTGTATGTAGTAGATAGATATATTCATCACTCTTTTATTTGTGAAGCTCATTTCTCCCTTCTGTTTTCGCCCTTAACCCTGTCTGCTCCAGGGGCGCCGTACTGCGGCTGACCCTGCGCTCTGACCTCAACTTCCAGACAAGTTGGGATATGCGAAGATAAACATTTCATTGTACTGTACATCTGTATATGTGTAATGAAAAATAAAATTGAATTTGGATTTGATTTGATCTAGTTATTGCTTAAATCTGTGAGCAATGGGAGTAAATACATGACCTTAATTCTTAAAAGGCATGGCAAAATAATTGTACCAATGAGTGTGGAAAAAATGGAAAATGAAAATAGTATTAACATTTAAACTAATAAAAAAAACAGTGTAATAGCAGTTGTTGAGTTTTGCATCCAGTGTGAAGTGTCTGTGGCTGCTGGAGCAGCATTAAGGACTCTGCTCTCCACAGGGTGCCATGATGACTCATTAATCTCAGCTTTGTCTCTGTTTATAAATACAGCTCCATACTCTGTGCTAATCTGAGATCCATAGAGGCATCCATACCATCCCACATAATTGCTTTATTTTCCTGATGCGAGTCCGTAAGTAGAGGACACCACTGAAGAGGACACGTTTGTGCAAATGCCAAGTGCAAAAATGTCCTCAGTGAGCAATAAGATCCCTTATTCTGGAAGACAAGTAGCGTGAGCGGTACTTGACATGTAGTGACCTTATTTCTACATTGCTTTTCTGTCAAATATATTGCATTGAGTTGATTTAAATTGCATCTTTTTAATCTAGAGAAAGAACAAAATACGTTTTGAATAGGGGTGTTAGGGTTAGACATTTTCATTATACATATTTTATCAAGATATTCTGGTTTCAGACTATTACAATCTAAATATTTTCTCTGTGTGTGTACTGATTCAGTTCCAAATAAACAAACAAAAAAAAAAACATCAAAAATCCATTTAAACACTGGCAGGCTTTAATGATGAGATGACTTACATGTTGGATGAGGAAAGTGGAACAATAACATCTCTAAAATCAGGTGACTAGCAGGCTGTGCTAGTGCTAGAACCGATTCGGGTTCAATCCCGGGGTCGGGTTGGGGACTTTCATGTTCTCCTCGTGTCGTTTCCTCCGGGTACTCCGGTTTCCTCTCACAATCCAAAAACATGCTCTTGGTTGATCGGAAATGTGAAATTGTCCAGTTGTCTCACAAGTTCCCACCACTTACTGGTGGTTGTCGTCAGGAATGGCATCCGGACGGAAAACTCCAAACATTAACGTCCTACCCCAGGAACTGGAAAAATGGATGATAAACGAACAGATAGAGAGATATAGACCAGAATTGATATACACTGACTAGGCTGACTATTTTTACACTTTTTAGCAGCAGTAGCTCAAAATGTTGCATGTATGTTTGCATTTTAGACTGTTACATTTTTTTGACTGTAATTGGACCTTTTTTTAAGCCGCACCTGACTAATCTAATGTATGAAAAACTAATAAATACTAATTAAAAAAAGCAATAAAAACTAACAAAAACTAAAAATCTAACACTAAATAAAACTGATTTAGATTTTTAAAAGAAAACAAACAACAAAATAAAAAAAAAATCTGATCAAACCTTGACTGACAGGAACATACATTTTTCGTTTTAACTCTGCCTCTGCTACTGTTTTATTTCATGCTGTAAAATATTGCAGTCCTGTTTTGTAAAGAAACAGATCATCCACACATATATTAGCTGACTGTCTAATACCAGCATTCGGTTTTGCTTGACTGCTTGAGATGTGTGGTCAAATTGTTTAATTTGATTGTTGGGTTGCTGTTGTCTCATTTCTTACATTTGATTAGACATCAGAGTGTTTTTGTTTTTTTTAGTTGTTGTTTCTCTTTTTTATATGTGCTGGGATAATTAGGGCATAGAAGTGTAATGCTATGGCATGCACAACTGTCTTCTGATGATGTATTCCTGAATGCCAAACATCTTTGACTACAGTGCGGTTTCTTCTCCAAGGAGGCTCTGCCAGCCCTGGTTTCAGCTCTCACAGCATTACTGCTTTACTTTAGTGATTATCAGACCACATAAGAAAGCCCTTGGTGCAATGCAAATTTACAGCCACTTGAGACATGTTCCTTAAAGTTACCATGCTATTAAATTCCTTTTTGCTGAATGCTATGTAGAATCTGTAGTCCACCCTCATTGTGGCCCAGAAACGAACCACACTGTTTTATAAATAAATAGATGAATGCATTCTCATTTTATGGTAAAAATATTATCTAGCATGTGCAAGGCTATCATCAAGAATTGGATTCTGATTCTGCTGATTGAATGATTGAATAATGATAGTCACAAAAAGGCCTCTCTCTCTCTCTCTCTCTCTCTCTCTCTCTCTCTCTCTCTCTCTCTCTCTCACACACACACACACACACACACACACACACACTTCAAGTGGACATTTCAACTGCAATACAAAAAGCTACATTTTCCAATTTATTTCCATTATTTGATCATACAAATGTAAAGGTGACTTGTTGAATGGACCTGAGGTTCTCACATCATGGGTGAGGGGTCTAACGTCGTGTAAAAGTCAGGACTTAAATACTCTACCGGTTAATTAGCAGCAAATGCTTTCAGCTACTCACTCTGTACATAACGGCACGTTTAAGCATTTATTCGCTCCTCCCTCCAACTGTCTCTCAGACCTTCATACGCTGTGGTAGTATTGTATGCTGGTACTCATCTCTCATTTAGGTTTGTAGACCCTGAGGCTATGTAGCGTGGTCGTGGAGAGAACAGGAAGCACTACTAGCTATAGGGCCAGCTGGTAATGTCCCAGTGAATTTAGAGAGGTGAGACACATACAAGTCAGGTGGCTCAAAGGTAAATTAGCATGGTCAGGGAAAGATTCAGGATTATTTTCAGCCCTCGTTCTGTGTTGGGTTGGTGATTGGTGTCTCTTGTTTAGTTTGTTATTTTGTGTTTTAGGCCCCAATGCAACAGTGTGGAGTTTAAGATAAGTTTTTCATTTCTGTTTTTTGTTTATTTAATGCATAAAAAGCTCTGCAGGACCTGCACTCAAATGCATGTTGGCCACAGACTGAACGATTAGTAAGAAGAACGGACACTATAGGAATTCTTTGTATAGCTGCTTTGATTCACGTTGTAATCCGCTGCAAGGCGGCCAATCACGAGCTACAGAGAGCCACATAAATACTTGTTAATAGTGTTTTATGTGTCTTATTTTGAGCAGAGAGCTAAACGAACAATAAAAATCATTGTTTCAGAAGATGATGGGTATGTCAGATCTTTTCTCCGCTACCACAATTGGTATCACAAGTGGGCCTCCGAGACCGAATAAAAGAGATAGTAGAGGAGAACGACGGCTGCGGCAGGAGCTGAGAAGATCAAAAAGCCAGATGAAGTCTGTGTGGGCCACAGAGGGTCATAGCTTCTCCCTGTGGAAGGCGGCTGTGATGGATCGCCGGGTGGCAGAGCCAGCAACCATGACAGCAATGACAGATTCCCAGAGCTTCAAGGGTTTAAGGGTTTTTTGCCACCTCAGAATGGGAGTGCACCAGAACAAGTATGACCAGTAACGCTATCGATACAGGGGATGCCCAGCCAAGTGTCTAGCGGCCGAACAGCTCGTCTGCTGTTGCTGACGGGATTAAACCATCATGCGGTCTATGAACCATGCCGGTCGTGCTTGCTTTAAAAAAGATGGAAGTTAGAAGTTCTGTGTTAATTATCAGTATATAAACTTGTACCTTTTTCTACAGATCAACAAGTTGGAACAGCTATCTGGGTCCAGATGGATCAGCTTGTTGGCTCTTCACACCAGTTATTTGAAACCGCTGTCAGACTCTGATAAAGAAAAAAAACTGTGTTCATGATTGGCATAGTTTACCATTCATTGGTAATTCATCGTTCTCTCATTCGGGCTTTGTAACGTGCTGGAGAGGGGCATAAATAAACTCATAAATCGTTGTGTTTTGTGTGTCTTGGTTTGTGCAAAGCAATAAAAATCACTGTTCTGAACATGATAAGTGTGTCAGATATTTCCTTCACTGCCAACACACCACAATATTTTATTAAACAAAAGGGGCAGATCTAAAAGCGATATAAAAACTAGGTTGGCAATGACAGACATATAAATCAATATGTACAAACCAAAAACACAATACAAAACACCAAAGCAGTCAGGAAACCAGGCAAGGCAACAACGGAGGCTATGTGAAAAATGAGGTAAACACAATACAAGAACAGGGTCGATACACAGAATAACAAGAGAATAAATGCTTTGTAAGTAGATACATCTAACATTACTCAGCAAGGAGTGAGCATCTGTGCTCACATTATATTGTGTTACAATTCAAGCAGGTGAATGCAGGTAATCTTCCAATCAGCCAGTTGCAATAGATCATGTGATTGCTTAAATCAGGAAGGTCAAGCTGTGTAGCCTGCTGGGTGATGTAGTCTAGTTCAAGACAAACAGCGTTGATGGGTGTTTGTTCTCCACTGTTCGCAAACCCCTTGGTGGACGTGATACTTAACAGTATGAGAAATATTTTTTCATTCTCTGCTTTTTGACTTTTTTTTAAATAAAAGAAGCCTGTTCAACATATCAATTTTATGAAAATATTTTTGGAATACAAAATCATTAAAGCTCAATATCTCGAAACTGATCAGACTGCAGATAGAATATTATAGTTCCAAATTGATGTTATGTGTCTAAATCAAGACATAAAACAAGTTGGACCAATTTGGAGTTTTTTTGGTCTAGATGCTTGATTATTATGAACAAAATAGATAACAAAACAGAGCTAACATTGTTATATTGACTCACTTCTGGTGCAGCTTCTGTTAACCATGTCTGCTGTACCACCCATCACCTGACAAACCCCAACAGGAAACCGAACACCCTAAAGTACTAAAAGATTTGCTTCTACCAGGCACAGAAAACACCACTGCATGGCTGGAGTCTCATTACAGTTGTGTTCTAGTATACACACATATTACAGCAGTATTGAGAAATAAATAAATAAATAAACTATAAACAGCAGTAAGAAGTGATCTAAAAGTACTTTAGTACACACATTTTTGGTAATAGCTTATTAGCAAAAGTGACGTCGCTCAAAACAGGATTCAGAAAATATGTGGATCTTGGGAGAGTTAATCTCTTTATGTGATTTTATGCAAAGAACTTTATGTTCATGTTTTGTAGCCAATAGACCTATTCTAACTTGTTTCAAAAGAGGCAGATTATGTCCCTTTTATTTCACCATTATGATATGGTTGAGCCACTGCAAAAGTAAAAAGTGTTAGAAAAATCTAATATCGACTGAAAATACTGTAACTTCTAATGCTGCCACACTTTCACGGTCCAGTGGCTTGGCTGACACCTGACCCTAGTAGAAAACCTGATCTTGTACTTTATGTTTGATTTCTCCAGGCAAACTGCTATCTGCGGCCTCCCGGTCCTGGTCAGTAAAAGCATATTTACCACCAGGTGACTTCTACTCTAACCCTTATCAGATGTAGAGGACACTTGGGTAATACTCAATGAGCAAATGAAAAAAAGTCTGCTTTTAAATGGCTATACTGGTGCTCCGAAGCCATCACCACAGGGGATTGATTGATATCACTGCCTTAAGCACACAGAGAGATGCAGTACTTTTAATGTTGAAGGAAAGAAAAGAAAAAAAGACAGCAGACCGAAGCTCTTTCTACTCCATTGCTTCTGATCTTCAATATGAAATCAGACATACAATAGAACGTGTGTTTGTTTTCAGTTTTCTGTTTGCAATTAGATATGGTACTTCTTTAACTGTGTGCAGCTGAGTGTGATTACTATTAATATTAGCTTTGTAAACAGTTAAAAGTTTTTAATAAATACATCTGTCTAACTGTTTGATCTCTCTGTGAGGTGCTTTTTATTTACAGGTGTTGTTTTTTTCATCCTTGCTTATATCAGAAATAGAAGAACACTTGGTAAATATTTTACATATTGTGCCACTAAAGTCTTTGTATTGCACTAACTACTAGTTTCATATTAATAATAAAATTATTAATTTGTATTATTGCTTCCCAAATTGTTTTTAGCTCTCATCTTCTATTCTCAGAGGTTAACAAGGCTGTGACCCGTGCCACAGCTACATTATGAGCTACATTTTATCCAAAAGTGACTTACAATTACAAAGAAACGCCATTTTTTTGATCAATCGACATTTAGTCTATTGCTCCGGGGCCCAACTGTGGTAACTTGGTGGAACTCACTCCCAGCTGATCTTCGCAACATGGATTCACTGCCGCAATTTAAAGTCAAACTTAAGACTCATTTGTTTAAAGTTGCCTATGGTCTGTGATTGCGCTTGCACTGTTTTTTTTTATATTGTTCTTATTTTAATTATGTTTCTTATTCTTGTTTTATTTTATTGTATCTCTTTTTTATCTCTTATTCTTTTTTATCTCTATTTTATCTCTTATTCTTGTTTTATTTTCTCTCTTTGTGTTTTCTTTGTAAGGTTAACTATGTAAGGTGACCTTGAGTGTCAAGAAAGGCTCCCCTAAATAAAATGTATTATTATTATTATTATAAGGAGAAAAATTTGTTCTGCATTTTTAGCTATCAAGCGTTCCTCTTTGCACATGGCCTCTACTGTAGATTACTTTTTCTGACCAGCTATAATCAGGTTACTGTTGCATCCAGTCCTCTCGCCACTAACTTTTAACGATGAGAGCTGTTTGTTTCTATTGTCTCTATTGGGTTAAACATGCTTTTTTATATCTGTTTTTTCTTACAATTGTACAATTGTTTTGTGATCAGTGTGCCTTTGTGTGGTGACAAAATGTCTTATTTGTCACGCCTGAAAGAACCGTTGCTATGGGGAAGTTCTAAAAGAATGACGCAGGTGCTAATACCTAGTAGTTCAAAATAGTATTGAATAACAGTCTATATAATAGCACTAAACCATGTCAAATGGACAATGTAAAGAAAACAAGCTTCTATAGATTAAAAACTCATAAAAATAGAAAATACCAACACCTTTTGTAATTGAAGTCAGTACCTTTGTTTTGTTTCTTCCTATTAAAGGGGCATAAGCCTCTATTTACCCAAGAACTGGAAAATACTTTAATAGATTTAATGCATTTATGACCATGAGAGCAAAACCCCTGTCGAACAAACCAAGAGAATTTATTGCAAAGAACCTTAGCAGGGACCCACCTTTTCTGGGATGACTGGTGTCCACTTTAAAAAGACCAGATTTGTGCAAATCATGAAAATACAACATTGCATTTGCAACATTTGCTTATTGCAAAAACAATATTGCATCTTAAAGTGCTTTGATATTTGGTCTAGTAAAATCAGTTTAAAAAGCACTGTGCCTGCATGGACTTTCTTCGAAGGGCTTTAGTTTCCTCCCATAAACCAAAAACAAGCAGATAGGTAAATGACCAAAGATCCGCTGTGACCATTGAGTGTTTAGGATTTCCATGACTATGTAGAATTAAACATTATTCTTTTATTGTCTCCTTTCATCTGATCCGATGAGGGTATGTCACAATGGATCATGTTCCGTATTTTGCATTGTTTTTATGCTGAATGCCCTTCATGATAAAGCCTTCCCTATTTATCCAGGCTTGGAACTGTCGTTACAATGCACCCTACTGGCTAAGTACCTGAGACAATTTAATGTCTGCAATTAACCTGGAGCACCTTGGGGAAACAAAGCCTACACAAGAAAAACAGAAAAGCTCCAAACTGCCTCATCTGCTAATCACTCTCAGTACCTGGATATACATTATTTTAAATATTATTTTTATGCTCATTGGTTAGATTTCTGATACACTTGTTTACCATTATTCATCATTTCACTAGAGTAAATGTTCAAAAGTAGTGTCTCTAATTGGCCTTACTAGACAGAAAAAAATCAGTGTGCCAGAGATAATCCACTCAGACAGCTACTAAACTAATAGAACAGCGTGCTACTCATTGCATTTCTCATAATGGAAAAAAAGGCAACCAAACTGAGCTCCAACAGGTTTTTAGGGATTGCTCATGGTAATGCATTGTCTGTGCTTGTAGGAAAAACATGACTTAACACTGCTGGAAACAAATCAAGAAAAAAAAAGTGGCTAGGTTATTCGATGCTTATGCAATACAAAAGCTTCAAGTTCAAGCGTGCCAACAAAGGTATTCAGTACATGCCCAGTTGCGGTTTAACCGCTGACTCAGCTACTATAAAGGATTAGATTAATATGGCTTTCAAGGGCATTCCAGTCTGCAACACTAGCCATTGTGCTTGCAGTTAAATGTAAAAAAAAAAGTTAATTTTAAGAATAAATAAATTATCTGAAGAATTCTGAACTGATAATTCATGATAACATAAGTCACAACGTTCATAGACACCAGGCAGTTAACATGGTGTTAAAGTTAACACAGGGTGTCAAACTTACAATACAGCAATGTTTTAAAAAATATATAATTAAAGAAAACCGGAGATAAAGATGTGCAAGTAAGAGGTGGGTCAGAATGCTCTCTGAACTAAAGTAATACTGTTTAAACAGTCTAAGCTTTTAGCTGTAGGTAGACATGTTTTATAAACGAGGTCAACACAATCTCCACAGCAACCAGGTTTCCATCTATCGCACGGTTCATAAGCAAATCAAAGACAGTAAAGAATTGCACTTAAGTCACCTTCATAAATTCAACCTGAAGAACGGTTCAAGACTGTACGACAGATGCCATGGAAGACGTTTACTTTTTCTAAGGACTAACTGAACTGACAAACGGCAGTGTCAAGTATTTAAATTGACTACAATTTACTTACACATCTTTCAACAGTTGTGTGCAATACATGCTGCTCTAGTCCAGCAGGAAAGACTACTTAAATACTACAATATTAGCTAAATATAAATTTATGACAATAAAATCATATAAAAAGTGTTTTATTTACCATTCATATATCATTTATATAAAAGTAGAAATTTTAGGGCAAAGACAAAAACATCAAAATAAGTCAAAACAGTAGTAGAGAGAAGTCTTGTTTTAAAATTTTAGGGAGAATTTAGGTTGATGTGACTAAAGAAACAGAATTACCAGCATTCAAGTTCTTGCCAACATGTCATTCATCTATTTTAAAAGGCTTTGGAACAAACACCATTTTAAAGACAAGTAGAATGACTACCCTTTTACATCCACATACTGAAGCAGCGATTTAATCATCAATGAGAAACATGACATTGCTTTCAAAGCCCCATTTAAACAAGAAATCTTAATCTGTCAGTGAAGCAAAATGCTTGGGTGGTTGTCAAATTTGCATGGTCTAGTACTGCTCAAAAGTAAGCTGCTGAGCTAGAAACAAGTCCATCTCTTGTCCACTAAAATTCCAGTGAGAATTAGAAGCAATGTTCAACCTATATGGAACCTTATCTTAAAAAGCTTACACAGCCGATTTCTCTTTTATAACGGTTCGTAAGGTGATCAGCTTCATCTGTAAGTTTAGCCAAAACACCAAACAGTCCTTGTAGGTGGAAGTGGAATTGGCTTTCCAGGTCCGCACCATTCTCAGTTTGCATTTTAGGTACTGGCTCCTCTTGCTTTACAGCCTTGTCTAAGAAACTTGTACCATTACCCAGATCGTGCTTCAGCAAACCCCACTCCATTTCATTTTTAATGGATTTCAGGAGCAGATAATGTTCATACATGTCCCTCTGCTTGCTAGGAAGGACTAGTGCAGTGTTATTGTTGGTGACTGAAGGGTCTCCGTCCTGTCCCTCCAACGGTACGTCCCTCAGCAAACTGGGCACCATGATGGTCTCATCCATGTTGTTAGCCGCAGCAAGGAAGCGGTTCATCACATTCATCAAAGAGTGCTTGTGGAAGTAGGCATTGGTGTTCATTTGCATCATGATTGAGAGTTGATGTAGACCGAATGCAGCAGGTGAAGTGATACGAGGCGGTGAGAGCCTAAAGAGAAAATTGGATATGGTCAAACTAGCTGTAGCAATAAGGGCTGTTGTAAAATGACTAGTGTCTTACCAGCAACAAAAATAAGACTATCAAGTATTAATCAAGTATTATTAAGCTTACTTTTGGGTCAGGCATTAAACACCAAATACTTTAAATATATCTATATAAAAAGCATTCATGTTCATGCAAAGTCTGGTCAAACAAACACTGCAAAGCTAGTAAACACTTAAAGCATGATATACCACAACCATGAATGAGGCCTTGTTCATACTGCAGAACTATAACGTAAAACTATGTAGATAAAAGGGGCACCTAAATGCAAACAACGTCACAATGACAACCTAGTACTAAGACAGAAAATACATTTAAATAGCTATAAGCAGTAATGATTAATCCACAGGCAACAATGTAGAAGAATTCATGCTTTTGAAACTAAAAGAGAAGCGAGAACGATTAAACAAAACATTTATACCAGGTTCAAGGATTATTATATGATTTAGTTTAAACGACTCAATAATCCACAATGTGATTGACGTGCAGTTTGTATTGCACCAAAGAGCGCCCAATGGTTCAGGAGTATCGAAAAACAAGACAAATAAATGATAAACCGGCAACATTTTCAGAGTACACCTACCCGTTAACAAACATCACAGGAGGGGTAAGAAAGAGGCTTGGTTAAGATTTAAATAAGGTTTTAAACGAAAACACTTCACAAGACCTTGAGCCGATAAACAGCTTCATCCGCCGTGTCATGTAGTTCCAATTACAGCCACGATTTATCGCGACCTTATGAGAAGACTAAACTGTCTCGTTTATGTAATATCTACTTAGTGTTTAGATTTTATAACATTTACGCTTACAGAGCAGATCAGTAATAAACAAATGCGAACGTTGATCGAATTAAAGCACATCGGATTAGGCAAACCAATATGACGGAAAGGATGCGCCCATCCCAAAAGAACAAACAATAACGAAGGAAAAATAAAACACGGTTATATACAGCAACCAGCACGACAGTGAAAGCTTATCTTACAAAATTAATACACTGATATTTTAAGAGTATAATTAGTTGCTATATAATTAGTTTTTCAAACAAGAATTAATTAGCACGATGCAGATCAACAAGCCTCGTCTCATGCTCACGCAAATGCGATATAAAACCACAAAGGCAGCATACAAAGCGATAAACAAATACAGTAAATGCTTACCTGAATAAACAGGAGAACCCGAGCACAAACACAAGCTGATTCTAAAAACACACTAAATTCACTCCACACCCCGGAGAAAAGCTCTTCCGACTGAACTGCACCCGGCACCTTTTATATCGCACACATCACGATATTCGCCACTTATCCAATCGCGTAGAGTCTTTTTAATGACTGACGTTCTCAACAACCAATCAAACACAAATATTTCTGTTTAAGATCCACCTTCTGCATAGAAAATCCGCCAATCACTATAGGCCCCCGAACTGCGTGATCTGTTTAATGCTACATCAGCGGTAGGAGATCGTTGTACTCATGGATGAGAATAGACCGGTATGTCAAAATTTTCTGTTTTAGCTAGATTCATTAAAAACATCTAAAAACGAGTTTTAGTAGAAATAAGGACCCTTGTATGCTGAATTATTACATTAATTTCCAATATCCAAGTACCAGCGATACATCCGCGTTTATAAGTCATGACAGTTACATTAGACACGCGATGATGAAATCCGAACAGTCGTTTGGCTCAATGCTGCCACCTTGTGTATTTTATATGTATTTCACCTTTCTCAAAATTAATTTACCTCTAGTCTAGATGTCTGTTTATTTTATGCCCATTCTTACTTTGAGTTCAACGTGATGTATAATTTGGATAGAGAGCACGTAATTTTATTATATCTTTTATTTTATTTATAATATCTTAATATATTTATTTAGATAGCATTTATGGTACTTGTCCGGGTAGTTGCATTCATTTTTTCCCCCAATGTACCAATTATGGTTTTACACCAAATACCCTAAACTACTGTTTTTTTTCAGTATTTAATTTAAATGTGAATGTTAATTTGATTTTAGCATCATGTTTTTTTTACTTACATTCATGACAATGTATAGTGGATAATTGTACTGTCTTTACACAAGGAGAACATGCCAACAGATAGTAAACTGTATATATATATATATTAGTGGTGGGACTCGATTAAAAATTTTAATCGAGTTAATTACAGGGTCTGTAAT
>JAOUQU010166900.1:0-14700 GCA_028566735.1 Ammoglanis amapaensis | reverse complement strand
ACATGTTACTATTAATAATGAATGATATTCATCTATGTGAAGATGCTGATCATGTCAATGATTTCTCACAATCATGTACAACAATCATTTAACAAGGTAGGAAACAAATAAATATCAATATGCAAAATATGCAGCTATTTCTAGATCAGGCCCGCGGGCGACTCCTTTCGGGCGACCACATTGGTGACTCTTGCAGTAGATGGTCACAAAAACATACAAAGTGTTGTGAAACAGCATTTTTGTACAATTGTCATCCTTAATTGCTTCACATTGTAAAGCCATAAATAATATTTTAATGTTTTTATTTATCAAAGGAACACATTTTCCAGTCATTCAGATACATCCAGTCCCCACTACTGCTTTTTGTATAAATAACTACTACACTTTAATCCCAGATTAGGCTTAGTTTTCGTTCTCATCGTGTCTTGCCTTTTTCCTTTACTGATCTTGTTGGGTGTTTAGACCTGTCAGATTTTGTGTTCTCCTTCACATCACATCCCACGCTCAAGTAATCCAATCACACCACCAAGGTCAATAGAGATCTGAGCCAGTCCAGTCCAGTCCTAGATTATATTTTCGGATGGTTTAGTCTAGTAATCATTAGATTTACACCTCCAAGAATTCTGGATCTGTAGATTCCATTATAACCAGTCTAGCACTGTACAGTAAGCGTTGGCTTTTCTTTTCACCCAACCGGTGATTGCCAGGCTCCGAGCTCTACGGTGCTCATGACCTAAAGCATGGTGAGTGTAAGCCTGCGAGTACCGCTGTCAACACCAGGACATAAATAAAGCTAAAGATAGGGTCACCTCAGAGACTCTGCTCAATGCTCCCCCTTTTTATAGCAGCACTTTAGTTTATAACAGGCACTGAGGGCTATTTTTTCACCCAACCGCTCTGCTGATGGAAACTTGTGTGACTGGTGCATGACTGACCCCTGCACTGTGTGTGTGATGGACTTTCGGGAGATAGCCGTTGTGTATAGTGTGAAACACACAAAGGCCAGGGCGGTCTCTGAACTCGAAACAGTCCAGCTGGAAAAAAGGCCTAAATTTGTCCACTTCAAGTTGAAGGCTTCCTGGAAACCTTTTGTGTTACTGATACTCAGTACCAGCATCTGTCAATATGTACAGTAAATGTCATTTCTAACTTAGATACGTTTTCATATTTAATGTCGTTTCATAATATGAGTTTTAGTTCCATTTTTCTGGTTAAATCCGAGGAGGTTATATTTGGCCAACATGCTTCCTAGGATGTGTGCAGATCACTGACCCCTTCTTATTTGCTCGTATTGTAATGCTGAGCAGATGAACAGAATACTGCAAGATACATCTGAACTTTGTTGTGGTGTTTTTGTAAGTCGAGATTTAGATTACTGGGCTTCGTTTACTAGAATAACCGTCACTACGTACTTCTGAAGAACAGGGATGATTTGTAAAACATGTAAACAGAGCACTGGTGAGTGAATGAGGTGTCATTATCTGCATCATAATAGACTAAAGTGTTTAAATGATCCAGAACCTCTTGCACTTGACAACACAAATAAAAGTATTTGACGACAGACTCGGTCCAAATCATATCCCATGTTTTATATAACTCAAGGTCACTGGATAACTCGATCCCAGTGCAAGATCTGTCACAGCCAGCAGTCAGACTTAAAGTCATCGTGTGTCACCCGTCATGTTTTGCAAGGTTGCCAATGATGAAGGTGAATCAATTTACACTTTAATAAATCAGTGAATCAGTAGCAATCAGGAAGAGGTGAGTGCACTCGTGGTTTTCAGTCATGCCACATTCGTAAAGTCTCATTTTCCCTTGATGTAATCCCACACTGTCCACATCACCCAACGGGTATGAGAAAAGCATTTAGCTGAAACACGATTAACAAGAGGCATGTGGTTTCCCAGGATGTATTCGGATTGGCGTTTCCCGTCGGGGAAATTAAATACTGGGTCATCCAGTAAGTTTGGACGCAGCAAGAATAGTGGAAAATCCCAACGACATCCAGTCAGAGAGGATAAAAGATTTCATTTCATCATATTTCATTATTAACATGATCGCAGAATGTATTCAAACTCTTTATCCAACAGTCATGTTTTTGTTATGTCTGTAAACATGTTCTCCTTTTATAACAGCACTTTTGCTTCAGTCGAAGTCAACGTCTTCTGCTCTACTCTTTCCTGTTGATCTCAATTTCACAGTTCCAGATGATGTTGAGCTCAAAGTCATGATGGGTAACATCAACCTTAAAGTCTCGTGTAAGAAAAGAGGGCGAGAAATATTTTAGGCATGGGATCTGTTATTTGCTTTTATTATTTTTCATGTGTGACAGTGACATATCGCACGTTCACACTAAGAGGGGAGAGATAGTAGTCGCAGTCACGGTGTTTGTTTGTAACCATGGTGACAAGCATCAGTGAAATGAGGCAGATGTTGTGGTGCGCTGAAGTGTGTATCGGTGTGTGTATACGGGCGTTTTTTGGATCACTTCCTGCCAAAAACAACAATACAGAAATGTGTATATGTGTCTGTCTATCATCTATAGAACAACAGAATTTTTTATTTGGTCTGTGAGAGTTTTGATTATATTGGGTTTTTTTTTAAAATGGTCACAGAAATATGTACAAAACTTATTATAAACCGTGTCCCATAAATCACATCTGTGTGAATGGCTGTCACTTAGTGCTTTATGTATTTTATTGATTGGCACCTCATAACTGGAAGACCCCGGGCATTACTCAACATAATTAGTCCCATCACACTCCATGTTACATTTTGTCATGTCAGTAACTCATGGACGATATTAAAGTGCGTTTGGCTGGATGAAAAGAAATCTTCACTCAGTCATTTCCCCCGAGGTTTTATCAAATGCAGCGTCAGTAGATCTAACCGATATCCCCGAGCCAAACTCTCAGATGGCTGCTATTTATACAAGAGCAGAACCTCAAGTGTGGTGTATGTTACACCCCACATCGATAATGTTCGTATGTTTTTGCTTGTTTAAGCATCTCGGTGCCCTTAACCCATGTCGCCACTGCTATTCTGAGCTCTATTCCTGCAAATAAGTCAAATATATCCCTTCAGCTCATTCATTATTAATGATGCCACAAACAGAAAATAGCCGTGAATCAAAGCGTTCAGGTGACAAACGAGAGACTAATTCAGATCACTTTTCTCTTGAGATATTTGCAGCTCCATGACCTCACCCGATTGAATGAAGCACCGAATGCTAATACAGCCGCATCCATGCATGACCTTGAAAATCCAGATGTGCAGGATTGTATGGCTTCAACTTTGCACAGGTCGTCTAAATCAGGAATTTGTTTCCTACGAAATAAGCTTTAAGATTAATATATGCTGTTGTTTAAAATCTATATGTGGTGTTAGAAAAAAAAGCATCTACGTGAGGTTTAGTGAATTTGCAAAAATTGTGTAGAATGCAGATTTATGTTTGAGAGTTAATTTAGGGAAATAAGCTGTTTATTAAATAATTAATCTTTTATATTGGCAAATTATTTTTCTGATATTTTTTTTAAAATCACGACCTGTTTTAATGTAATGTGTAATGTCTTTTACTGCCATCTTGTGGGCATTTCATGCATGTAACAACGCAGGATGCAATGCTTATTTTAAAATGGTAAAATGTTTTTTTTTAATTATTATTATCATGGCCTCTTACTTCTCTCCTACGTCTCGTCAGAGGTCTGAATAGTTTGAAATGTTTTTAACTAAATCTGTGTCAAAGTAGGTTTTTCCTAGCAAATTGTTCAGGTTACAACAAGGACAAAGTGACTGAAATATTTATGTGCATAAGGAAATATGTGAGTATTATTTTCACTCTAATAGAACTCAGTAATTGGAATTTGTAGAGCCGTTAGTGGATTAACATCGACTATCTCATCAGGTGAGTCAGAACAAATGTTTGTGTTGTGTTTGTGTTGTCAGTCATTTTGACACAATAAACTGATTGATGCTTTTGGTTTATTTGGTCTTGAATGTAAAATTAAATATTCCTGAGTTAAAGTTTTGCTTTAAGTTAAGTTGGGAACCTCTGATCTAGAGAATGGGGTGTAATGTTTAAATAAGATGATTCCATAGTTTACCACAAGGTGGCAGCAAAGTCTAGTTTTCAGACGTGTGCACCTTATCAGTTGTTAACTTATTTCTTAGTGAAAGTCTTAACTCAGGGGTCTGAATAGTAGTCCAAAAGACCTGTGCTTTAGACACATATACATTTAAAAATGTATATATTGTGTTGTTGATTCATTCCAATAATAATAATGCAACTCATTCCAAGCTAACACTATTCAAACGAAATGTTTTTGATATGTTCAGTCATTTATTATTTCCTAACACGTGTTTAGCATTTATCCCTGCAGTAAATGTAATGTATGATAATGACGACAAAGAAGACGTGGACTGTTCCTTAACAAGAGGAATAGTTCTTTTATTACACAATAAAGCAGCAAAAGACCAGAGACACAATATGTAAAACAGGTGAACACTTCATTTTTAATGATAATTTTTAAAGGTTTTAAAGAGGACGTATTATACTTCTTATTAAATAAGTTAGATTAGTTGTGTGGGCTATATGAGAAACACGAGCATTTGCACAGATTATCACATAAACAGATCTCGCCAGTTTTGTTGTTGACAGTTTCAGTACTTTTTCTGAATTTGCTGTTTTAAAGCAATAAGCTGTTGCTGGCCACCCCAACCTCATTTTTTAAATGTTGTGTGTTTGTGTGTAATAGAGAGAGAAGTCATTTTTATTTATGTTTGATTTTTATTTTAATCAACATGATTCATGAAAATACGTCAATACTTTTACATGTGTTTATTTTAATCAGTCAGCATTTAAAGTACATCTGGGTAATCAAATAGCAATCTTCAAAACATTCGTCCGCTGTAAAGCACCTCAAAGTTTCATCTACATAAAGTCTTACACAAAGCTGCTTAATAATGGCACAGAATCAGTTATGCTCTGTTGGTGAGACTCATGTGAATTATGTAAGGATTAGTAAAATATTACATGTACACACAACCTAAAACAAGTTCAGTAACTACACAATCATTTACTCATTAAATAAACTGTTCAGAATAAAAAGGCCTGGGTGCTATTTCCAGAGTCAAATATCAGTAGATGACAAAGTAGAACATTAATAAAACAAAACAAATAAGTTACAGTAAGCAGTTAATGTAAAGCTGTTTTTATGACAAAATACATTTTATGTGCAGTATAATAAGTATATAGTGTTTTGTTCTGTGAAAGAATGTAACCTGGATATTATTTTTGTATTTTTGTTTAGTTCAGCAGCTTCTCATTGAAGTGGTTTATATAAAATATATGTGGTTCTATAACAATTTCATATATCATAACAATTTATATGTTTTTCTTTTCAGTAACAGACTTCAATTCCTGTTGAAAACTTCAAAACCACCTGGAAAATGTGAGTAATTCATTTCATTATGTTACTCAAGTTTACTTTTACAGTATAAAACATGAAAATCGTTTTGCTGTCATTTCTGACTGAAGAATTTCATTCTAAGTGAGTTCGATATTTCTATTTGCTTAAGTGGTTTTTATTGGGATTGCAAATGTGTCGTATATAATGTGGATACAGTTCAGAATAAACTATGCAACAGACCTTTCACTAAAAAAATGACGTTCCCTGAAGGGTGTTTACATTCAGATATGTTTGGTGATGACTGAGCAGGGGTGGTTGAGGCCCTGTGATAATGATCAGGATCCACACTGTGTTACTGTATTGAGATTCCGGGGAAGTGGCGCACATCATGACTGATAATAAAATGATTTGCATTTAAATACACTGTTTATGAATTAATACAGAGTGGAAGTTAACATCAGAGGTGTCTGCTTTTGTCATGCAATCAGCACTGACAGTGTGAATGTGGTTGTAACATTGTGGAGAAATTTCCCTTATTTTACTTTCTGTAAATGAGCACAAAACCAAAGCATTTTGCTTTATAGTCGTGCCACATTATGTAACACAGAGGCCTAGATTGTTCCACAGCAACGTCTTATATGCTTCCATGGATAAAATAACTTGCAAATTGAATGCACGTCTCAGTAACCCCGTCTCCAGCATTTGAAAACTCAGGAAAATAAAGTGGTAAGGACATAAGAGTGGCTTGCCAAGGGTATCCAAATGATCTGAAAATCAGAAGGCTTGTCCCAGGTATTGTGGTTCGTGTGGGCATCGTGTCATGCACCTCGGGGTGATTCATCCAACACAAGACTAATTCTAATGCATTAGAGGGATAATGAAAGCAATGCAAGAGAAAACAATAACACCTGCTTGCATTCTTCATTATGAGAAGTCTGGCTTTAAAACTCATGTTGCATTTCCCCCTATGAACCCTTTTCCCTTTTTAAAAATGCATTAACAGTATTTATTACAACTATCTATATACTCTCGATATAAAACTACTTTGTCTGTGTACAAAATTAAATCGAGTCTAGATTTAGGTGCTACTTGAAGGAGGCACGGACTGTTCTGCCCTTCAGTGGTTGTGGAGGGCGATAATTGTTCTCCATACGTTTTTTCTGTTCCTCTTCTTCAGCATTAAACTGCAACATCCTAAACTTCCCCATCTACAGTGACAGAGCATTCATGTAGAGGTTAGAACCTAATTAAATGTAAATATCATCGTGTTTTCATTTTAGTAAGACATAAGAGTTTTAATGAAATATGGCATCACTCACTGTACCTGATTCTGGTACCTGTTATGTGTTAGTCACGATATAGACTGAACCCCCCCCGAATATCATCCATGTCGCAAGATTAAGGCAAATTACTAAAAGCTTCTTTAAGCATCTATATCTTTGTTACTCTATTGGTGATTTGATGTTAAAGCAATCGGTGGTACAGTATGTCTGATTTTATTTAGTTTTTTGTACAATCTTGATTGTGAGTTTACTTCATTGAGCATGTGTTGTGTTTGAACACTGTGTTTCAGGACCAGAGGGGTCTGTACACTAGCTACTACGGTAACCTGTAATCTGAAAAAAAAAAGAGCCGAAAAATACTTAATTAATTCATTTACCATGTACTCATTTCCATTCTTAACCTAAATAACTTAGCCAAATGATCAAAACCACAAATTCCTGTCCATCATCAGGAAATGCTGTGGCTGGATGCAAATACACAAACACACAGACCTGGTCCGTACTCCAAAAATGACCAACCTGCTTCTCAGAGACTTGAATAGGCTGCGTCAGAACAATCCATGTGACACTTTCAAACAGTGGAGGGGTGGTCAGCGAGCCAGGGTAGGTCCAGAAGTTTAAATTAGATGGTAAGAGACACTTGGGGTTGAAACCTTTAAAATTAGCCACGCTTCCCTTAAACATACATAAAAAAGTGCACATAAGAACTCTAAGTCTCTACATAGGCACTTAGAAATGGCGAAAAGTAACGATTAACTACATCAGTGGTACAAACCTTATACTTAACCATATATAATGCATCTGTTATAGCATGAAGATCTCGGTGTCCATCTCCCATCTATAAATAATCACAACATGGCTTGTTTAATTTGTCTAAAAAGTAATTCATGTTTATCTCCTGCTATTTCCTTGGATTAATCAAACTTAATTAGCTTGGTGTAATGCTGGTCAGCTTTGGTACGACTATCAGTGCATAATGTAACATTTATATTTCCATCA
The DNA here is from genome assembly GCA_028566735.1 of Ammoglanis amapaensis. NCBI lineage: Eukaryota > Metazoa > Chordata > Actinopteri > Siluriformes > Trichomycteridae > Ammoglanis > Ammoglanis amapaensis. Next base: position 7,010 of record JAOUQU010166900.1, on the reverse strand, counting down.
GTTCTAAACAGCCCCGTTTATGCCACCATAATATTTAAAAGCCCCTTCAACAAACTGAAAACAATTCCTCATGAATTTATTAAAGCTGTAAAAAAAAGTTCATGATCTTCTGACCTCCAAAAAGATTCCAAGCACAGCCAAACCATCAGGAGCTGCAGCGGCTTCACCAAACGTTTGATAGCGAGCTGCGTTCCAATGCACAAGATGTAGCTAAACAACAAAAGAAAGATACTTAGGAAAAATGGACGAGACTGGTTTGATTCAGGTCGGTTTCTGATCCTACCTCAGAAGCGTAGGTTCTGCCTCGGACGGTGTGTTCAGAGCCGCCGCAACCTTTTCCTCCCCAGTGGAAGTGAAACTGTTTGAGTCGGTATGCGTTTTCAAGCGGGCCTCCGTTTATCACTGTAATCGAAGGACATTCATATAGTCGTGCTGTTTTCTCACAGATCACCTCTCTGGACATGACTTGCTTTTACAACAACTGTATAAATCGATTTATTTACATCCAAGAGCAACTCAGAGCTAAATCTACCATAACCCAGTCAGAATAAAGTGAAAATTAGAAAGGCCCATAAAATTAATTATTTCATAATGAAATGTTATTTCTGCATATTTATTTAGTTGTTTGACTTCTAGTTAGAGTTTCAGTTCCACTAAGGGTTATTTTGAACAGAGTAATGGTTCAAATAAGCTTATTATAACAATTATATCCGGTCGTACATGGTTGTGAGGTCATTTTCATAGCCAGAAGTTCTATTGCGGGTGGGTCCACTAGCAATGAGGCCAAAACCCTGCGCTGGATTAACAACCTGTCCAGTGTATTCCTGTTTTGTGCTTAATTTAACAAGTAGTAGAGTTCAGTGTATGTGTGTGTGTGTGTGTGTGTGTGTGTGTGTGTGTGTGTGTGTGTGTGTGTGTTCTTGTTGTTATGATATGTGCTGTACAGGCGGAATTATAAGTGTACTTTCAGTTCTGACACGTGAGAACGATAATTACACTGGTCAGACAGGACCCGAGGAAAAAAATAGCTAGATAAGCTAAAATCCTGGTCATACAATTGCATTGTAGCATTTCTGATTCACACACGTCCAGTACAGACAGACTATTAAATGAAGCCCAATGCCAGACAGTCTGGAGCATAAACAGAATGCAAATCTGATGTTTGAATGAAAAGAAAAACAGTATTTCCTATGCAGTTACTGTAAATGTCCAGTGTTTTTAGGATCAGATATCTGAGTGAGGGTGTGACTGAGTGATTAAGTTATTAAAATACACCTGTATCCTCAGAGGACCTTGAAATCCACCCACTATAGTAATTATATATAATAGAAGCAATATAAAATGATCCTGACTTGTAACTTTACTACACTTCATTGTGTAGTATAGTTCACATCACTTCACTGCTCTAACATTTCAACCTACTTTCCATCTACTGCAACCGCATCCAAATCAAGCTGAAATCGTTTTTGGACAACAAGGGTCTCACTTAAGCAACAGTTTTTAATAACTAATACAGTTACACTGCTATTAGTACTATTAGTAAAGGATTAAATGAGTTCATTTGCACATGAAGCTGTTAAGGCTGAGCTGTATCCTCATCATTCACATGATTTATTCTTTAAATGAAATAAACCTAAATCCTTTAGGTCACTCAAGCATTTTGAATGTTATTTCATTTAAATTTAATCAACTCCTTTATCCCAGTCAGGAACACATAGCGCTTTATTTTCACCCTGTATTCTTCCAGAACAAGCTAATCCAATCATGTCTGTGTTTCTTTGGCTAGTAGTTTCTGCTAAGTACCTTAACTCTCAATTTACATTTTCTCAGCCCTGAGAAATCTGTTCTAATGTCATTAAAATTCGGAGCAATTTCAACGTGAAAGGAAAGAAAAAAACACAGATTTACTTATAAACAGGTTTACTTATAAGCAGGTTTAGTTATAAGCAAGCTGATTTACTTATAAGCAGATTTACTTGTAAGCAGGTTTAGTTATAAGCAGGTCTACTTGTACCTGATCTGTCGTCCCCATCCTCAAACTCCACTACTACTGAATGTCCGTTGTTGGATATGCTGAGCGAGGTGCAGTTATCGTAGCTGATAAAGAGAGGAGGAAGACGACTATCATAAACTGCCTCTTCAGGAACGATGTTAATGGGTGACTGGCGAGCACCTTGAGCGATGGGGTAGGCTCTGTCCCAGGTGGATGGACCTGCAGACACATTTAGGCAGCATTAGTAATTAAACTTAATATAGTTGTTTTTTTAATCTACAATTGATTAGTGGGTCTTAACTTTTTATTAATCTACATAACAATGCATAAACTAACCACACTACCATTCATCATAGAGCTACAGATTAAAGGGACAGATTAGATAACGCTGGGGGGAAACGTTGTAGACTTTCTTTTTATGCTCTGGCATTTCAGACTTTATTTACTTTATTTAAAGCATCTGTAGTATTAGACTGACATGTGATCTGGTAGTTTCTCTGTAGATAAAGTATTTAAGATGATGCTTCATGATCAGAAAAATGATCAGCCTCCTTAAAACAGTTCAGGTTTCTATAAAAGGTAAATACTTTACAGGTAAATAATTCAAGATTCTAATCACAGTCTCTGAAAGTTGGTAATGAGGAACATGGGGATGAAAGAATATTCACACTGTGTGTGAGCAAATACACACCACAACCAACAAAACACACAAATATGCATTTACATTTAGACACACATGTAACTGTTAGAAATGTTACGGCTGAGAAAAGGAGCCAATGGTCGTTTCTACATTATACATCTTTAGAGATAGTTTAGATTCTTAAATGTTGGCATGGATACTATTTCAAATTTAGAATTGTGATTTCTTTTTCCTGGCAACCTGCATTGATACAAGGTATAGATCATCATTGATAAACTAATCCAGATAAGCATCCCATGTATAATAACTAGTAGTACAAGATACTAAGCTCCAATTAATCTACTGCTACGCATCTAACTAATCTCTTCCACAACTCTTACTAGAACCACATTCTAAGAAAGTTCCTTCTGCTTACCATCTTCTTCTCCATAACCCCACTTGTGACCGGTCATATTGTAAGTCCGTAGTAGTGCTGATGTGCTGAGAGCAAAGAACAACCCCTGTTCACGCTACAGTGGCTGTGAATGAATGAACAGACTGCAACAAGTTTCACTCCATAACTAGAGGCAGACCTGTCAGGTTGCCAGATTGGGTGGTAATATGTCCTTATTTATTAGATTATTCACCAATAATCTGCTCAGAAAATATTTAAGTTCAGTTATGGTGCAATTGCAAGTTTGGGAAAAGGCCCAAATGTTTCTATGTTGCCTTTTTAACATGTGCACGTTCATAATAACATAATAAACAATCTGTTATTCTGAACTTACTTTCAGTTTGATCACAATTAGGAATTAGTTTTTGTGCCTGATTCGTATTTAATGTTTTAATACACGAACTGATACTTAAACTACTTTTTTAGTTTTGAGGACAGACATTCAGTCTGATATTTTATATCTAACAAATATAATTTCTGAAAATAAAGTAAAACAGTGGTTTAAATTCTAAAATCTGGCAACAAAACAGCCCTTTTCTGTCTTCCCTTGACACTCCAAAGTACATTTACTGATAAAGAAATCACTGAAACGTGTAATAATGGGCGTGGTACCGCTGGCGTGGTACCGCTGGATAAAATGTATATTTACTGTGCTTATTCTTGATAATAATAATAGTTATCCTGTAAAATTTTATTATGATTAAAGTAATTAAGCTTGTTAGGCATTTTATTCTAATCACATAGATTGACATTAATATACAAATAGGTTTCAGTATCCAGCCGATTAGCCCAAAAGAAACACATTTTAGGACGGATCATCCTGCTTTTCATCTCACTGTGAGTCTGGAGTCGTGATAAAGTGCCGAGAGCTAAAAAAAAAAATCTCTTCGCTCACATCCTGAAGTTATTTTCATTTATACTGTGGAAACAAGAACTCAGTCTCATAAGAACTGTGATATGAGACAGTAATAATTTATCCCAGGATGCTTCATCCCAAAGATGCTTAGTGAGGTCGGGGCTTTTTTTGCAAAGTCAGGAGGCCTTTCGTACCAAATTCATTAAACCATGTTTCTGTGGACCTCACGTTATACCTGAGGAACAATCGTGATAAAACAGGAAACTTGAAAATGGAAGAATGATGTAGAATAAGGAATTAGGAATGGGGTGTTACTGAGTCACATGAGGTACTGGAACGGTTGTTAATGGAGTTCAATGATTTATTTTATGATGATGCATGATGATTATTTTCTAAATGGTATACGCACGCTTATAGAAGCTATTTTATGTCAACACCCACATATTTATTTCACCATGCACACAGGTCAGTGTTGTAGTGGGTTCACCGTTACCCAGAATTTCTTCTAGTCTGGGCACTTTTTAATAAAATGAGTAGAAATAGCACGTTATTGATCCCAAAGGAAATGCAGACAAATAGAGTGCAACAGAGCCACTATTCCACCATATCAGGGTCGTACAGAGCCAACAATCTCTGCATAATTTTAAGAAGTGGAAGGAAATTGAAGTACCCAGAGAAAAGCTTCAAGGCCACTGGGTTTTTTATGTTGCTATGCGTCAGTATTTCTACCAGCTGTGGCTCTGTGCCACTCTGAAATACTCACAGCTAGGAAGAGTGGAAAATAAATGTTTCAATTTTCACAGCAATCTTTCATTTCATATCATTTATGTGAGCAAACTTTTAAAGCTTGATCAAGCTTGATCAAATCAAAGGGCTTTAAATGTACAGAAATGAAGCCAAATAAACACTAAAGGTGCGTTGTGTAGCAAATAATCCGAATTTGTAAGACTTAGGTGTTCATTTCACTGTCATTGACAGACACCAGATCAAATAGCAACAACATGACTTGCAATATTTATTATGTGAACGTGAGCTGGTCCAAAACGTCCATGATCATATTTCATTCAAAATGTAACATTAACGGTACATATAATCTCTGTATATTTAAGTATGTTACACGGTAAAGCAGGGGTTGAGTTTCTCAGGGTGTAAATCTTACTCAGGTGGCTGGCTAATATATTTTATTTGTTGCTACCTTGAATGACATTTACTTCCCTAAAGCGGTCATTCACACCTGAACATAAACGTTTTGTGAGCTGGCTGCTCTTCTTCTTTGTGTAGTTGTATATAAATCACAGATCTTCTGTACCTCCTACATTATAGATTTGTGTTCACTATACGTGTTGTATTATACATCCCATATATTTAGGATATTCAAACTTGAGAGTTTAAGAATTGCCAATGTGTTTAAATACAAATGTAAAATATGTAGGATTCCTACAATACATCTCAAATCACATCACATCACTACCATCCTAAACACCACAGCTCCATCTGCTGCATACACTGTAGGTTGTGTTGTCCTTATTTAAATGGAACGCCTCGTCCCTCGTACATCACTATATTCAATTCAGTACATCAATATATGTGCAAGGAGAGATATAAGCTTACGAATCTATTTTACACATAGTTTTATTGAGTGGTAAATAAAATCTCTGTGTAACATATCACTTTAGTTCCGGCTGTGCTGACAAGTCATGTGAAAATCAAACAAGGTGCAATTCTAATTCTTTGTGTAGATCATTAATCAATCATGGAAACTTCTTAAGAGGTATTGAGCTACATAAAATCCAAACGCTGAAACTAAATGTTCAAAACAGGTTCATGTATAGAAATAAATTGTAAACTCCTTATCAACAAACCAGCAGCAGTAACAACAGCTTACAAAACAAAAACATTTGTCTCTTATATATCCAAATGTTTTGTCACATTCTGGTTTACTTTTACATTCTGTTATTGCTAATAAGTTCTCATTAAATGTTGTTGTTAACCAAATCATTAACACATTCATTAAATGCAATTCTGCATATTGTTTGCAAGCTTTTGTACCAGTTTTCCAATATTTTTTAAAGTGTTTTTCTTAATGTCGGGTCACTATTTGGTCAGTCCAGGTACTGATTAAGATTTACGTGCCACATTCGGGATCTTCTCACCTTCCAGTGATGTCCGAGTGTAAATGGGTTTTGATCTCAGGTCCAGTTTTGTCAGTTTGCTAAAAGCAGTCATTCATTTATTCACTATTAAAATTGTGACGAAGAATCTGTGTTTGCTTTATGTGAAACAGAAAAGCTTTTGTTTTTAAAGCTTCTGTAGATGTCATGTAACTAGATTATGAGTGAAATATTATATGAACAGCTGCATAAATTATTGACATGTTTGTGTCCCCCTCTGGAGTAAATATGAATGTTTATGATTATGAAATCATTTCTTTATATTTGTTCAGCTGTGGGGTTTTGTGTTGGTAGATTAATTAAACTCTGATTAAACTGATCATTAAAATGATTTCATCTACAATCATGGAGACTGAAAGAGAAACTGGTTATGGGCTGTGTCCCAAATCACAGTCTGCTCACTAGGCTGATTTGATAAACTGGCGCTGTATTTTTACATAACTACATTAGTGTGATGAAATACACTTAATCTTATAATAATAATCATGGTTTATTTCTTTATTGAATCAGCCGCTGCAGGCGCGGAAATCGCAAAAGAGACCCTGAAGTTTTGAGAAAAGAATCACCAAGGCTGTGATATTTTCAGCCAATCCGGAAGCAGCACAGTCACCGTTAACCAATCATCGCACTGGGGGCGGGCTCTTCGGTGCTCTTTGGAACGCAGGAAGGAAAACAAGTCACAAGTATGAAGTGTGTGTGTGTGTGTGTGTGTGAGAGAGAGAGTGTGTGTGAGAGAGAGAGACTGTGCTGCTTTAACATTTATAAACTTATATCTAAAACATGGAGCAGGACAATCTGTCTCTGGTTCTGCACGCTAAGGATGATCTCAGACTGGTAAGAGATTTGAAAGTTGTGGGATGTGTTGCTAGGTTGAAAGAGCATGCATGCCAGTATAGATGCTTGTACTTAGAGAATAT